>CAUYON010184112.1:0-41399 GCA_963573935.1 Arctocebus calabarensis | reverse complement strand
CTCGGCGCCTGTGGCTCAACGGGCTGAGCTGGCTGGCGGGTTCGAATCCAGCCCCAGGGCCCGCCAAACAACAATGACGGCTGCAACCAAAAAATGGCCGGGCGTTGTGGCAGGTGCCTGTAGTCCCAGCTACTTGGGAGGAGGAGGCAGGAGACTCACTTGAGCCCAGGAATTGGAGGTTGCTGTGAGCTGTGATGCCATAGCACTCTATCCAGGGTGACAGCTTGAGGCTCTGTCTCAAAAAAAAGAGTAAACTCCTAAAAGTGAAATTGCTGCATCAAGATGTTTTTGAAATATGCATAAATCTGGCTCGGCGCCTGTGGCTCAATAGGCTAAGGCGCCAGCCACGTACACCTTAGCTAGAGGGTTCGAATCCAGCCCCCGGGCCTGCCAAACAACAATGACAGCTGCAACCAAAAAATAGCTGGGCATTGTGGCGGGGCCTGTAGTCCCACTTGGACTACTTGGAGGCGGAGGCAAGAGACTCGCTTGAGCCCAGGAATTGGAGGTTGCTGTGAGCTCTGATGCCACGGCACTCTATCCAGGTTGACAGCTTGAGGCTCTGTCTCCAAAAAATATATATATATGCATAAATCTTCCTATCAGTCTATTTCATTGATACATACGTTTCCTTGAAGTGACAGCCCTTGACATTGTGTGTGTAATCTGAATCAGTCTTTGGCCTTCTCAAACACAGTTCTCCAGTATAAGTTGTTACAAAATAAAAGTCTTTAAAGCCCTTGTCTATGAGCTCAAAAATGACTCAGTGGCATTTAAAAGATACACAATTTTATTTTGACTTTAGTAATCCAGAGAACCTCATGGCAGCTAGAGTGGGATACTCAGGATGCAAAATACATTTGTGCAAAATTAGACTGTAACAACCCACCTTCCAATCGTCTCTCCTCCTCTAAGCCTCCCTCTCTCTGCCTGTCCTCCTTCTTCCTCCTTCCATCTTCCCTCCTCTCCTTTTCCTTTTAAAAGCCTCCTCCTCCTTCCCTCTCCTCCTGCCTGAAGCGGTGGGGACCCTTCATCGGGGCAGATAGCCCTGGAGTCGGCCGAAGCTTCCAGCTGCACAGAGGGCTGTATAAGCTGCCTGTGAAATCTTCAGTTTTTGGTATTCATTATTTAAGTTCTGTGGAAATGGGGTCGCTTTGAAGTCTACTGACTCATCCTCCTCTTTAACTTCTTATTTCCTGTAAATGATCCATTAGTTTTTGGCAAGATTCACATCCTATGGCATTTCCATCCGTAGGGCCGCTCCACAGCTCCGGACGCTCGGGACGCTGTCTCTCACAGTGGGACTGGATGCAAGATGGGCCCGCGGAGACTCTGCTTTCTCAAAAGTTGCTTCGACGAGCCCCGATGTGGCCTCGAATTAATAATGTGAAACACATGCTCCATCTGCCTGCTAAAGGGTGACAACGCCACTTACGTTCATAATGGTCAAAATTACTCTACGGATGAAAACTTTTCTACAGCTAGTCACACAGGCCAATCAGTTTCACCAAGTGGGGGGAACTCCCCCTCCAGCAATCACTCCACTTTTGACCTCTTTGCCAAAACAGCCAATTCAGCATGGCGTTATGATGTTGAAAGAGAAAACGAAGGGAGGCTATGAACAGTTCTCCTAAGTTTTCAAACTTTCCACCCCTAATCAGGCAGGCACAGATTAGTACCGACAGGTAAATGGAGAAGGCGTTGTGCCTTTTCCCAAAGCTCCAGGGGGCTGCACGGGACTCTCCTGGGTTTCAGAGACAAAACAAATCAATTACAAGGCTTCCTTAAGAAAAAAATAAAATTGGGCTTAAAAAGTACTATTATCAGCAAAACATTAAATCTTTCACTCTCTGTCTTTGTTCCCCCCCACCCCGCCCCCCAGCTGGTGGGAGCAGAAAGATATCCTTTTGATATCAGAGCAAACAAAATGTGAATTATTGACTGCTTATGTTAATGCTGAATTTTACTACCACCATATTTCAAAATGAAATTATTCTAACATCTAGGGCTCAAATTAAGATCTGCGATAATATAAACTGCAGTCCAGAAAACATCTTAGGTTCAGATGATGCAAAGGCTGATTCCCCTTGAGAGTACACACTGGGCATTGTTTTCCATGGGCCGCCGCTCTCCCGGTCCCTCCAAATAAATCTCAGTATGCATGACATCAGGGAAGCATCAATGGGGGTGGCGGTAGGGAGGGCAATGCCACTTAGTGGTTAAAGTGTGACTTAAATGCAGGGCTGTCAAAACACAGCTTTCTCCTTTTTATTTGCAAAAATGAGAGGCCTATGATGAAGTTTAACATATGGCACAGAACATTATTCTTTCTCTGCTCTACCATGCTGGAATCCTAGTTTCAAATTTCTCATTCCATCTTTGCCCCTGTGAGTCTTGTACTGTCTTTTGGGGGTATTCACAGAGTTCTAAGCCCCCAAAGCCCGTCTGTCTCTAAACTCAGCTCCCTAAGCCCTAAAGCCTTTGATGTTGCCCTTCCTGCCATCAACATGCCACTGCATCAAGGTGTAGGGAGGTGGGATGAGGTGGAAGGGAAGGGGTTAAGCCAGCCCACCAGCATCCAAGCTAGTTCCTGCCAAGCAACACTAGACAGTCACCCTTACATTCTGCAAAGAATACCGCCCTGGAGTCTGCAGTATGATTCCTCCTTTGGGAGGGAAGATGTCTTCACCTCCCCAAAGCCTTCATGTCCGAAGCCTTGCCAACTTCCACTAGGCCCACTAATTAGATGTTAGTTAACATCGATCCAGGGAAGGCCACAACCCACAGAACTCCTGGCCTCCCCCTGCAGATGGCTCCACATGACGGATGACGTAAGAATCTAATTCCATGTTTTAAATTACGTTTCACAATTCTTTTCACTTCTTATGAAAACAAGATCAAATGTTTGTAAGGATATATTTGAATATATTTTCACTTTCCAAGTATAAACTAAGGGCTAAAAAAAAAGAAAAAAAATCATGAAATTTTCAGCAGCCATAAGACTAGAATGTCTTTCTCGCCCCTGCCAAATTAAGACGATGATAGACAGAGAGCACAATTCAAGAAAAACATCTCCACTTTCTGATACATTCTCTCATTTAATCCTACCGTTCCCTAACGTTCACATTTTGATTGCAGTTATACAGCCTTAATCCTCCACTGCTACTAAAACATGAAAGAATTTGAAGCATTATTTAATATAACTTGAGGCAAAAAGGAAGGCACTTCAGGCCTCTACAAAGGAAAATTTTACATTGAAACCAAACTCTTTGGAGTCTGCATGAAACACAGCAAACTAAAGTCCACTGAATCTTTGACAAGGGAAGTGGGCTGTTGTAAAATGTAAATAACTCCTAACTGGCATCTCTAGCTTTTTTTTCTTGTAATTTAAAAACTGGAGTGTAATTATCTCTTATTTACTAGAGTTACAAACACTGCCGAAGGGAAAATAAACCACTTCTTTGGGGATGAAGTTGCTGACAAAGGTTTGACAAAGAAAAATAATTAATAGCTCTGTGCTGGCAACGGGCAAGTCCTGGAGCTCAGCTAAGGGAACTCGCAGACATGTCACGCATGGCTGTGTGTGTCCCTCGTTCCCCAGGGCCCTGCCAAGGGCAGGGTGCACCCTCAGTTCTGAGAATCTCAGTGGCTACAAGAGGGACTTGGGCTGTGATGTGAGACAAAAGTTTTGTGCAGAAATTGCTTTGTTCTCTGGTTACAAACTTTCTCCTGTTTAAGAAAGCTGTCCATGGGCAATTAATGTCTTTCAGCTGGGGATTCAAGTGTTCTCCAAGTTTGGTTCTGGGCTCTACTGTTTAGAATTCTCATCCTCAAAATACTGGCCAGAGGGCCTTTAGGACAGAGAGCTGTCTGTGCCAGCTTGCTGGAGTCTGCCCAGTGGGCACCTCAGCTGACCACAATTGTACCTGAGGGTTAAAACCGTTAGAAGAAAGAGTCTGCCTCTTAAAGTATGCTTTAGAGCTTCCATCCTAACTTTGCTTTTACACTAAACTACAAAAGCCTTTTGAATACAAACTGTATTAAATTCTAGCAGATATCCTCTGTACTTTGATTGCTCCTTTATGAATGCTGGGAGGCTCATGGACCCAGTATGGTAAAATACCATCATTCTTTCCATCAGCATGAACAACGGGCTTACCTGTGATGCCCACACATTTCTGCCTCTTGTGATAATCCCTTCCCTTTCCCTGGGGCACAGTCAGGTTTCACAACTGGCAACGATTTTATGTCCTTTTGAGGTATGTCTGGGTCATTGGAAAGGGTTCAGGTCTTGAAACCAGTCAGAATCTGATTTCAAGCCTTGACAAATCACTTTATGTTTTTGAGCCTCAGTTTCCTAATCTCTGAGATGGAGGTAATATCTCTGCAGCAGAATGCGCGGAACTATGAGACTATACGGGGTCTGACAATTAAGTTGGTGAACTCACCCTAGAAAACATGCTACATACCTCATTGCTAAACATCATGAGTCACGTCCAGGACTCCCTTGGGAAGCTACGTACCAATGCCAGCACCTCCTCCACCCTTCAGAGCAATTTTGGAACTCTTTCTGGAATGGCCACCATTGGGTTAACAGCTCTCATGTAACAGCTGAATACACTGTATCATTGTATTTACTCTTGAAATTCTTAATGTCATCAACATGCCTTCCTTTCCAAGTTTCCTTTATCTTTGGGTAAAGAGAACATTCCTTTGTGGCCAGGTGAGTAGGGAGGGCGTTCCAATGCAGTTATTGGTTTACTCTGAGACAGCGCACTTTTGTGATGCAAGAGCCACACCTTTCTCATGCAGGAATTTTCAGTAAAGTTTCTTCTGTTTCTATTGATGTTTTCGTGGTGTGCTATGCCTCTCACAGTCAGCTGACAATTCTGACACACAATTCAATGAATTTTTGCAGTGTTTTTGTTAGTTCTGCTCATGACTGGCCGCCCTGACCTCTCTTTATCAATGACGTATTCCTCTCCCCTCACAAAGACATGGAATCCATTTGTACACTGCTGTTTTCTTCATGGCATTACCCCTTGAAACGTAGACTCCCTTGTCCCTGATTTCACTTCCGTTCTTGCCAAATTTAACAAGATGTTTACGAATGTTTGTTCATTGCTCTTATTCAAACCCCGACATTCTCCCAATGGCACACAAAACACACAACAAAGCGCCACACAGCAAGACATTGCCACACATGCACATGAACCTGACTGTGGGACGCTGACACGCCAAGGTTATGAAACCTTACCCAGCTGTTTGTACAGTGCCACCAATGTAAGCATACAGTGGCAATTTCACACAAACTTAACTACCAGACCTTATATGCTGGTCTGACTCCTCCTGTTTCCAAAAGGCAAATGCCTGATACCTGCAAACACCAGTACCTGACATGGAGTAGGCACCCGATAATGAGAGCTATTACTATTACTGTTAATAATATCAGAAAACAAAATAATAGATGCTACTGACCCTAGAGAGAAATTTCTAATTCAATCTCCAGCATTTCAAATTAATTGATTTTTTTCCCCATTCCTCACAGATTCATGGGAAGTCCTGAGATTGGGGCTTCAAGTGATAATCTTGGCTTTAGGAATATCTGTTCAGAGTTTCTGATCCAAGGAGGACTATAAACACGGAAGGGGAGAGAGAAATTAGGAAATCAGAATGAAATAAAGGTCTGCCCTTGCATATAACAAGAGCATTTGCTTCTGCAAATATTATTACCAGGCTCTCATTATCTTTTGTCCCTTTCTCTGTAAGCTGGGACCTCCGGGGTAAAGGACAATCTGAAGCCCACAGGTTTGCAGAACAGGTAGATACGTCCTATCCTTGCTACAGAACCTGGCATATCAGTAACAAAACAGACCTCTCTTGACACACTTTCTTTGAGGATTCTGCAGGACCAAGGCTTTCTGCTGAAGCCTTTCTCTCGGGCTGGGCTGGTGAGCTGCTTCCCGGAGCCCCCTGGTGGCCCTCTTCATATTCACACCACGTTCGCACTCCCTTTGGGGCAGGGGGAACAAGGTCTTTAAAAGACCCACCCAGGAATACTTAAATACTCAGAAAGGTTAAGTGTATATAAAAGTGTAAAACAAAACCCTTGGTATTACACGCGTCCTTTATTTCAGACATGAATAATCTGAAGAAGTTTTACTATATGCATAATTGACATGGTTTGAAATAAAAAAAATCAGATCCACCTAAGGGTTAATCCTGGTATTCTTCACCCACTGGGCCACATCGTTTTCTTAGAACAAAGGCAGCATGCTCTGTGTCAAGGCAGTATGGAAACAGCACTTTTCGCCAACGTCAGAATCATTCATTCATTAACTGTCTCTCGAGTACCTGCTGTGAGCACGGCCCACACTGGGCAGAAAGAATAGAGAGGTTTGTGACTCAGTTCCTGCTCTCAAGAAGCTTCCAGGATAGAGGAAAAGGAAGATGGGAATTCTGAGAAGGACAACATTAGGAGAGTGCCAAGAGACTCCTGGGGACAGTGTTAGTCACCAAGAAGACCAATGTTAAACTGGATCTGAGAGTCTTTTCTTAAAGATTAGATAGGCAGAGAAAGGAAGGAGGGCATTCCAGGGAGAAGAGTCAGTGTGCCAAAAGCCCGGAATTATTAGGGAAACGCCGAAAGGCTGGGGGTGCCACAGCAGACGGGAGTGAGAGAGAAGGCTGGTAGCAGGGGCAGGGCTGGCCCAGATGGACTTTGCAGGCCATACCAAGGAGGATGGACTTGATCTTTTCCGTCGGCGATTTTCCCAACTGTGTTTTTAGGCTTCCCATAAATATTTGAATCTAATTTCACAGATGCTGAAACCAGGAGAAAACTGCAGTTGCTATCTGCACTGGTCAAATACCTGACCAGTACACCTGAAAACTATCAAGGTCATCAAAAACAAGGAAAGTTTGAAAGCCTAACAGAGCCAAGAGGAGCCTAAGGAGATGTGACAACCTAATGTAACATGGTCCCCTGACAGAATCCTAGAGCAGGAAAAGGAAACTATTTGGTTAAGAACTAAGGACATCTGAATAAAGTATAAACTTCAGCTAACGACGACGTATCAGTATTGGTTCATTGACTGTAACGCACGTGCCACACCAGCGTACAATGTTAATACAAAAGGGGAAACCGGACACCAGGTACTACGTGTCCCACAAGTTTTCTTTAAATCTAAAACTGTTCTAACAAATAAATTGTACTTTAAAAAAATATGTTGGTCATCTTCTCAGTCAAATTATTGTCAGTGATGGGCTTTATAATTAAATGCTATACATTAGAACTAGGAAAATTAACTTATACTCCAGTCATTACCTAACATTCATGGAGTAAGGTATACCAGGCCGGGTATATTCTGCCAAGTACTTTACATACCTCATCATATTTGATCTCTACAACAGCTTCAGGAACTAGGAACTGTCAGTATCATATCCCCATTTTACAGATGAGGAAAGTGAGGTGCAGAGAAGTTAGACAACTGGACTGAGGTGATCTAAGTAAGGGGCAGAGCCTGCATTCGAGTTCAGGGCTGTCTGATGCCGGAGTCCAGATGATTCATCATGAGCATTGAAAAACAAGAGTCTGTAAGATTTTTTTCTTCTTAATGTTTGAGGCCATAGCTATAGATGAAGTAGGCGGGAGAAGGGGGTACTTGGCAGTTTTCCAGTGGCGGAGGGATGGGGTCAGAGTTGGGCTTTGGAGGGAACATTCTGGCAGCTGCAGTGTGAATGATGGGCTGGCACAGGCACTGGGCCCCTGCTGCTAAGATTTTCTAGCAATGTCTTCAAAAGGAGGAGGAGAAGCAACCAGAGAGAGTGAACTTCCCTAAAAGGATAAAGCTAAAGCTCTTGCGTAGCAACCCTTCGGGTCTAGCCCCAGCCAATCAAACCGCAGGCATCGCTGAGCCCCTAAATGTGTGCCAGGCATGGGTCTGCCTCCACACACCGACCGACAGGAAAGAGTTGAGACACTTAGTAAATAACACAGCCCGAGAGGGAGCTGCTGGCCCCCAAGGCCCCAAATGGGAAAGAAAGGAATGCCTCCTGTGGGTTAGGAGGTGCCAGGTACTTCACAGACGAGGCCTGTGGGCTGGGCCCTGAAGACTGGGAAAGGGTGAATCGAGAGATTTCAGTGGGAGCCAGGCCAGCACCAGGCACTTAGCCCTGCCCTGCCGTCCCTCTGCCTGGCCACCCAGCCCTGAGGATACCATGGCTGACAGCCCCACTCTTACCACAAGAGCTCTGCAGCCTCTCCTGGCCTGCTGGGTCCAGGGAAAGCAGGAGTCCTCTCACCAGTGCCTGAGAGGCTACAATGGTGTCTGACACTCCTAGAGGTTACAGAAAACACCAGCAAGTCGCCTAGATCAGTGGTCCTGACCCTTTTGGCACCAGGGACTGGTTTTGTGGAAGATAATTTTTCCATGGAGGGGTGGGACAGTAGGCAGAGCCCAGGCGGTGATGTTGTGCAGCCTGGTCCCTGACAGGCCACAACCCAGGGCTTGGGACTGCAGCCCGAGACAGTCGACTCCACAAAGGCAAAGACGCTGTCTTACAAAGTCTGGCATGCGGTAGGCACCAAGCCATCGACACTGAACTCAAGACAGGCTTAAAAATTCCCGGGTCACAGGTCAGACTGGAGTGTGCTAAATTGGAGTTTAGGATGTTTGGTACAAAAACGTATTCATCTCTGATTGCTGCTGTAACAAACCACCACATGCTTAATGGCTTAAAACAACACAAATTTATTATTTCATAACTCTGGAGGTTAGAAGTCAGGCTAAAATTGATATTTCCTCCTGCAGGCTCCAGGGGAGAATCCATTTCCTTGCCTTGTGTAGCTTCCAATGGCCTCCTGCATTTCTTGGTTCAGGGAGCCTTACTCCATCTTCCAAGCAGATTGCGCTGTGTCTCCATGACCCTTCTTTCATGGTCGTATTCCCTTCTTACTCTCTTTTCTTTCTTCCCTTCCACTTTTAAGGACCCTTCTGATTACATTAGACCCACCTGGATAGTTCAGCATAATCTCCCTATTTTAAGTTCAGCTGATTAAGTTAATTCTCTTTGCAACTTTAATTCCCCTTTGCCATGCTAGGTAACATAGGTTCCAGGGATTAGGACATGGACCTTTCTGGGAGTTCATTATTCAGCCTACCACAAACCTCATCTTTTAAGGTTGAAAGATGGCAAACACCCATTCTGTATCCAAAATGTGAAAGTAATAATTACCTGCACACTCAGTTGGGGGGGTCTCTGCAAGGCAGGAATGCACAATCAAGTTGGGGAAACCAACTCCAAACATGAAGCAACCAGCAGCACTCGGGGGCACATTATCTGGGGTTCACCGCTGTGACAGGAAGGGCTGCAGGGCCAGACATGCCAGAGCAGGCTGAGGGTCGCAGTCGGGGGGTTTAATTAAGTAAGGTCAGACCAGGGGATGGCGTCTGAATACTCAAGCAAAGGTGAAAACCCTGGAATTGGCAGGACGCAGGTGAAAGAGAATCAGTAGATGGTACTCGTTAGGAAGCAGGGGAAATAGTGCCAGCCCCTGAAGGCCTTAAAAACTGGGTTAAGGAATTTATCTTTAAAAGGATGAGGAATCATGGCAGGTTCTTGAGTAGGTGAGAAGCCTGTGTTTGGGGAAGACTTATTTTAGCAGTGGAAGACAGTATGGATTAAATGGCAAGAAGACCTATTTCTTACCAGGCACAGTGGGTGCCCCCAAAGCCCCCATCACAAAACACCTCTGCAACTCAAAGCCATCTGTCAGGGCACTGTTTCCGGGGGTTAAGCATGACCCTCCTGCTATGGCCCTTCAAGAGAGCTGAGCAGGTGCATATCCTCAAGGTGGTACAGGGGGGCCTAGCATGTGTGGGCCTCGAATGCATCAGACTGCTTTCTTCTGTGATGGTGATCATTCGAACAGCTGGGGACCTTTAAGGGGGCATAAGAAGGGACCAAGAGGAGAAAAAAAACAGCACTCGTGACATTTAACTGGAGAGCACACAAGCCCCTCTTCTTTCATCTCCCCAAGGTGAATATTTACAGTTTGCTTATTTCACAAACACCTTGAAACGCTAGCTGGAAAGAACTTTTTGGCTGATGGGGCATGTTTTAAATGAAACATTTAAAAATATCCCTTCCTGGTTTATCTCTTTTATGCGTCAACTCCAAAGAATAACTATATTTCTATGGCCTTTCCACAGTTCTCACCTATGATGCTTTTGTAGGAGATAATCATATGTACAAACTGTTTTTTCTGTGAAGACATTGAAGGCACAGCTAAAGTTTCAGAAATAAGCCTTATAAAAGAAAAGAAAATCACTGCAGCCTCCCAAGAAATAGATATTTCTATATTATAATAATCAGATACACATTTAAACATAAAAATTTTCAGTCCACTTTGTTGTCTTTTATGGGGAACTTAAAAAGATGCCATCCTGTTATTCCACAGGTGACAGCAACAGCGACCCTACAGTGTGACTGAGGCCACTGCATTGTTGATTCCAGAGACCAAAATTCCAACCACACTGAAGAACTCTTCAAAAATCCCCTTCAGTGCCCCAAAAGAGCCAAGTAGGGGGGCATGAGAAGAGACCAAGCGGAGAAAAAAAGGGAATGATCAGCAGTAAGTCAAGGTCGGGCCTGGTGGCTCATGCCTGTAATCCTAGCACTTTGGGAGGCTGAGGCGGGTGCATCACCTGAGCTCTGGAGTTCAAGAGCCTGAGCCACAACGAGACCCCCGTCTCCAAAAAAATAGCCGGGTGCTGTGGCGGGCACCTGTAGTCCCAGCTAATCAGGAGGCTGAGGCAAGAGGATGCTTGAGCCCAGGAATTTGAGGTTGCAGTGAGCTATGATGTCACAGCACTCTATTGAGGTTGACAAAGTGAGACTTCTCAAAAAACAAAAAACAAAAAAGAAAAAGAAAATAGCATTAAGTCAGAAAGCCAGCAACAATCAAGAGAGTATCACAATACTGGAAGTCTTTGTCCCACTCTCATCATCTTCCTCCCTGTCACAGGCTGTAAACAAAAGAAATAGTATGCTAGGGTCTGAATATCTGTATTCCCCCAAAATTCGTATGTGGAAAGGACAAAGTGGTAGTACTATGAGGTGGGGCATGCAGGAGGCGATTCGGACATGAGGGTAAGTCAGGAATGGGATAAGTGCCTTCAGAAAAGAGGCTGGAGAGAGACCCCTTGTCCTTCCACCACGTGAGGACGCAGCTTGACAGTCACATCTACCACAAAGCAGGCCCTTGTCAGACACCAAATCTGCCGTGTCTTCATCTTAGACTTCTAGAACTATAAGAAATAAATTTCTGTTGTTTACAAGCCACCCAGTTTATGGTGGTTTTTTTTTGTTACAGCAGCCCAAAGGGCAAAGAAGGAAAAAGAGAGTAAGTGAAAACCACATCTGGCCAGTGCCCACATTCCCCAGCTCCACTGCAGGTGTCTGGGTCACGGGGCAGGCTGAACAGGAGCATTGGAAGGGAAACTGAAGTTTTGATTTCAGCCTGGACTAGGCCTTCTTACCTATAAGCGAATCATCATTACCTAAACAAGACCATCCTTACAGCTGGAAGACACTGGAAAATCGTGTAGTTTGCCTGAGATGTCACAGAAATATTTTAAGGTGGTACTTGGGGGAAAAAAAAAAAAAAAAAACTAAAGCTTTTTCCCGCCTGAACTCCTCTGGAAGTCAGCCTAATTCAATACATTTATTATAATAAAAATCAAAGGAGTTACAGGATATCATTTTTGGCTAGCAAATTAGCCAAGATGACACACAAAATAATGCCTAATTTGGAAGAGAGTGAAATAAAACAAGTATCCCTTTATACTTCTTTTTGGTAGGACTATAAACTAGTAAAAAAAAAAAAATAGAGCAGTGCCTCTCAAACTTTGATGTGTATACACGTCACATGGGGACTTATAAAAATGCAGACCCTGATTCAGGGGGTCTCTGAAGGCCAAGAAGTTGCATCCCTTATGAACTACCAGGAGATTCTGATGGTGTGGGTCCAAGTTTACACCTTAAGCAGCAACATCCTGGAAGAAATTTATCAATGTACATCCAAAGCTTAAAATCTTCATGCCTTTGGGACCAATAATTCCATGCTAATGAAAACAGTTGAGGGACTAATAAGGAATATACAAAAAGAAGATGCACAGGGAGGCACCTGTGGCTCAAAGGAGTAGGGCACCAGCTCCATATGCCAGAGGTAGCAGGTTCAAACCCAGCCCCAGCCAGAAACTGCAAAAAAAAAAAAAAAGCAGCAGCACACAAAGATGGTTATATCAATATTAGATCTACAGCAAACCCAGATGCAACCTAAATATCTAACAATATGGAAATTTCTGAATAAATAATGGTTAAAGCTATTTGGTAAAGAGTCAAGACAGTCACTAAATATTGAGTTATTACAGAAGGTTTAGTGCTATGGGAGAATGTCTATGATATGAAAAATAAAAATATAAAATGGGGGTATATAGTTATGGGATGGTTTTATGTGTCAATTTGGCTAGATTATGGTACTCAGTTATTTAATCAGACAACTAATTTAGATATTGTCGGAAAGGTATTTTGTAGATGTGATTAATATCTACAATCAGTTGACTTTTAAGTAAAGCAGCATATCCCCCATAACATGGCTAAACCTCATTCAGTCGAACATCTTAACAGCAAAAATTGAGATTTCCCAGAAAAAATGGAATTCTGCCTCAAAATAGCAGTATTAACTCCTGAGTTTCCAGCCCACTGGGCTGCACTATGGATTTGGGACTTGACAACCTTTACCATCACCTGAGCCAACTTCTTAAAATAAATCTCTTCATCTTATATATTTATTCTATTTCTCTGGAGAGCTCTCACTGATGATACATAGTATAATTATAATTTTGTAAAAAAAAAAAAGCTGAATGGCGGCACCAGTGGCTCAAGGAGTAGGGCTCTGGCCCCATATACCGGAGGTGGCAGGTTCAAACCCAGCCCTGGCCAAAAACTGCAAAAAAACAAAACAAAACAAAACACAAAGCTGAAAACATAAATAACATTGAGAAAGCCTGAGCCCTATACCTGAACATACAGTATGATTATTAAAACATTTGATATATGGACAATAAGAGAGAAAAAATACCCAAATATGGAAAAAAAAGACTTATGATTTATTGTCTTACAATTAATTTTCTTTTTTAGATTTTTTCCTATAAGCATGTGTTATTTTTGTAATCAGGGAAAAAATAATATCAATATGTCTTTAATTCAACGAAGTAATTTCTTTCTTTTTTGAGACAGAGCCTCAAGCTGTCATCCTGGATAGAGTACTATGACATCACAGCTCACAGCAACCTCCAATTCCTGGGCTCAAGCGAGTCTCCTGCCTCTGCCTCCCAAATAGTTGGGACTACAGGCGCTCACCACAACGCCCGGCCATTTTTTGGTTCCAGCCGTCATTGTTGTTTGGCGGGCCCAGGCTGGATTCCCGTTGAGTCACAGGTGCCGAGCCATAGCAAAGCAATTTCAATGTGTACTTCTAGGTATATTGAGTGATTTTAGGTGACCTGACTTAGAGAATGTGTTTCTCCACCATCTTACCTCTATTCAAGCCAAAAATTTTATTCTTGGCCTTCCCTCCAGACCTGTCCTAGGCCTCCCTTTTTTGGTCCCTTTATGTCTCTTACCCCTTCCTTCTTGCCCAGAAGAAAGAAGCCTATTCTCAACTGAAAACTCAGATAGGCAGGGCAGAAACTTCTATTATCCCTGTTTTACAAAGGAGGAAACTGAGGCTAAGGGGTTTGAGTTACCCCTAAACACCCAGCTGGTAGTTGACACCACCCAAATTCCTTCCTTTGTAAACTATAAAACCAAACACATGTGAGTGATTTTCATTACTGTTCCCATATGGACGTGGGAGAACCATGTCAATTACATTACCGGGTTATTTCCCTGGCCGTCCACAGCTTTCTTCAGTGACTTCAGACAATGGGTCACTAAGCTCCAGAAAAGATGAGGATGGCCAAGGTCAGGTGCCAGGACTGACCGCGCTCTGGGCTCTGCCATGTGTCCAGCATCCTGGCCAGGGCCTCTCATGACTCAAGCTCCACAGCTGGAAGCAACTGGGGGTCACCCGCACTGCCCCAGTGGGGCCAAATTCAGCACTTTCTTTCACACTTAGCAGCCTTTCTAGTCCCCACCTAATTCCTGGCACAAAGTCTTGGCTACCTGCCATCCCCATGCCCACGAATGGATGGCCCAACTGCAGAGACTTAGGATTCAAAAGCAACTCCCACTGCCAGAAATTTAAAGTACTGCGTCTGTGGAGATAGAGATTGGGCCTTAGCACCAGGGGCTCTTCCTCTCCCTCCTCCTGGCCCACCCCCTCTGAGGGTACTTTTAAATTTTTTTTCCTTATTTTTTTTATTATATCATGGTTGTGTACGTAAATGTAATCATGGGGTACAATGTAAATATTTTCATTGAACTGGTTGACATAGCATTCATGGCATTTTCTTATTTTGTACATTTATATTCTACATTTAATAAGTTTCACCTGTACCCTTCTAACCAAAAATGTGGACACATCAATTACTCATTACTCTCCCTCCACCCATCCGCCCCCCTCTCCTCCCCTCCCTTGTCCCTTTCCCCAATTCTTGTGTTGTAATTGGGTTATAGCTTTCATATGAGAGCTGTAAATTAGTTTCATAGTAGGGCTGAGTACATTGGATGCTTTTTCTTCCATTCTTGAGACACTTTGCTAAGAAGAATATTTTTCAGCTCTATCCATGTAAACATGAAAGAGGTAAAGTCTCCATCTTTCTTTAAGGCTGCATAGTATTCCATGGTGTACATATACCACAATTTATTAATCCATTCATGGGTTGATGGGCACTTGGGCTTTTTCCATGACTTAGCAATTATGCTTCGGGCTGCAATAAACATTCTGATACAGATATCTTTGTTATAATGTGATTTTTGGTCTTCTGGATATATACCTAGCAGAGGAATTATAGGATCGAATGGCAGGTTTATTTTTAGGTTTCTAAGTATTATCCAGATATCTTTCCAAAAGGACTGAATTAGTTTGCATTCCCACCATTAATGTAGTAGTGTTCCCTTTTCTCCACAACCATGCCAGCATCTCTGGTTTGGGGATTTTGTAATGTGGGATAATCTTATTGGAGTTAGATGATATCTCAAAGTAGTTTTGATTTGCATTTCTCTGATGATTAAGGATGGTGAGCATTTTTTCATGTGTCTGTAGGCCGTGCACCTGTCTTCTTCAGAGAAGTTTCTCTTCAGGTCCCTTGCCCACTCTGAGATGGGATCACTTGTTCTTTTCTTGCTAATATGTTTGAGTTCTCTGTGGATTCTGGATATTAAACCTTTGTCAGAGACATAATCTGCAATTACTTTCTCTTTTTTAATTTTTTTGAGACAGAATTGTGCTCTTGTCACCGTGAGTACAGTGACATCATCATAGCTCACAGCAACCTCAAACTCCTGGGCTCAAGCAATTCTCTCGCCTCAGCCTCCTAAGTAGCTGGGACTACAGGCGTGTGCCACCATACCTGGCTAATTTTTCTATTTCTAGTAAAGATAGGGTCTCATGCTTGCTCAGGCTGGTCTTAAACTCTTGGCCCCAAGTGATCCTCCCACCTCAGCCTGTCGTGAGTGGTAGGATTACAGACGTGAGCCACCACTCTGGACCCTCTGAAGGTATTCTTGAATCTCTTCGGGAATGATCCCTTTCCTCGGACCTTGATGCTCTCTGTGGCATCTCCAGGGAAGCTGGTCTTGCTATTCTAACAAATGACCGGATCTCTCCAAATCATGAGCCCTTCTCCCCCAAGTACTGGCACCCTGGAATATCCTGCTGTAGCCTGTAACCCTAAGACATGATGGGTCTGCAAATAGCATCCAGTGTTTACTAATAAATGCACAAGCAGCCAGGCCATACCATAGAGCTCCTGGCAAGCCTCCTACCCAAGTATTTCCTAATGATCAAAAAAGAGCCATATTAGATGATAAGCCAGTGGGCAGCTGTCCGGGGTATAAGTTTATAAGAAATGCTAAAACATCCTTGGGATAAAGTGGAAATATGGTACCAGTTAACTCGGGTTTCCACATAACTGCTTCTTCCATAATTGGTAAAATGTACATGTTTCCACTTCTGTCACAGAAGATAGAGAATTTGGGAGGGTAGGGGAGGCATGGTTCTCTCTGGAAGCTAATTTGGATGAACATGTTTACCCTGCCAATTGTGCAAGGTATAACCAGAGGCCAACCAACACCAAAACAACTGGCTGACAGGAGCCTGTGGTCAGAAGGTCCAGGAGAGCTGAAATTTTCAAACCAAACTAACCCCAAACATGAGAGGTGCTCTGTGTGAATACGTGACAGATCTGAGCCCCCAAATCTCAACTCCTTTACCATATTTTCTAAGATGTTGCTTAGAGCAAAAAAATCACATGAAGTAAACACGTACTTCTTAATCTGAACAAAAAGAAACAGGCTTACTGGCTTTGTTAATGTAAATTCCGATTTTCCCCCATAACTAAAAGTTGGGCACATACTCCAAGCAGTTGGCCGGATCCTGTCTGGGTCCTGCAGCATCAGAACCGCCCATAAGCATGGTGGAAATGCTCTGGGCACTGGCTAGGCCAGGGAAGGATGGGGACACCTATCATCATCACACAAACAACTTTAGCTTCTCTGAATATTGAGTAGGGTCCCATCTGCCACTGGGGGACAAGTCAAGGCACCTGCTTCCCACCCTGCTGACCTCAAGACCAAGAACTCAGGCTGCTTATGGCAAAGCCGGGAAAGAGGATTCTTTCTCCCCTCCTCCCACTGTTGTGATAAACAGAAATGGTGGCAGCAGGGGGATGGAGTGGGCGAAGTGGGTAAGGAAGAAGGAAAAGTGGACAGGACCTGAGAGCTGCCCGAGGCTTAGCCCTGTGCACAGAGGCAGCAAGGCACGGCCAGCAGGTTGACGACGTGTGCCTTAGAAGATGTCATGGGCAGAGCTAAATACAGGTTACAGAGAGGGGCTGAGAACTGACTTCTCAGCCGTGCCAAGTACATTACCGAAAAGTTACCATGAGCATCAGAAAAAATGCCTGTGGGTTTCTGAGACTGAATTGAGGTCCAGGAAGAGACCCACCAACTCTGAAAAACAAAATGAGAAAGGGATTAAAACATTCTGATGGTGGGCTAACCCAGGAAGAAAATAAGCTCCTTCTGATGACCACGTGCAGACTCTGTGCTTAGAGCACATGCGTGTGTTGGCATCTCCTTGAAACTGTCAAGAAGGGAAATAGCTCCTCGCTTCCCATTTATTAAGAGCCTACTGTGGGCTGGGACTATTTGTTCCATGTGCTTAATGTGCACTAACTCACTATCTCATGAGACAGGTACCAATATCCCCTTTGGACAGAGAGAGAAAGCTGAAACACAATGAGGGTAAGCAATTTTCAATTTTCCAAGTTACACAAAGAGTAATCCTGTACCATTTCTAGTGACCAAAGAAAAAAAATATGGAAACTAACTGCACAGTACCCATCGACATTAGTTAACAGTCAATGAGTGCTCACCATTTATGCTAAATATCCACGTGCCCCTCCAAATCCACTCTCTGCCATGGTTGGCTTTGGGCAATGGAGGAGGTTGGAAATAACAGATGTTTATTCCCCTAGTTCCCTCCCTGCTGGGCCACGTGTTGGCAGAGATTGTTTCACTCTTCTGAGGGCACAGCCCTGTTAAGGGGCCCTCTTCTACACTTACAGCTTTCTTCCAAAGGCTGGTCAATACCCTGTCCCCTTGCCCCCTCAGGTCTAAGGGTAGTAACTGCTCCCTGCTGGTGTCAGCCTTGGGGTGCTTTACCCTCCCTGGTTCCTCTAAGCCCCACCCTTTGTAAATAGTCCCTTCCTTACTTTCTTTAATCACTTCAAAGAGTTGTGCCAACTGTTTCCTCCCAGGGCCACAACTGATATACAAGGTTATGACACTTTCCTGGGGAGTGTCCAAACTTTTTTTTCTCTGTGGCACACTAGAAGAATAAGAGTTGTCTTGGGCCACACATTAAATATGTAAACACTGAAAAAAAAAGCTGACTGGCAAAAAATAAAAAAAGTCCATGCATACTTTTTTGTGATATGCAACACCACAGATAAGTAAAAAAGTTCTTACAAAATCAGCATGCGGCCCATGGGCCACAGGTTAGACATCCCTATTGTACATGAACTTTCAATCTCCCCTTCAACCCTATAAATGAGTGAAATTATTGTCCATATTCTATACTTAGGGAACTTGAGAAGTCTGGGGAGTTGACTCACTGCCCAAATCCACATAGCTAATTAAGTAGCAAAACCTGGATTTGACCTAGGAAGTCACTTCTGTGCCTCTATTCCCTTAACTACTGTGCAGTATTGCCTCTGTAACACAAGTTGTGTGAAACGTCTTTATTGCACTGTCTTGATTCTTTTATTTTAGGAAAAGGAAAGAACATTTTAATTGCCATCAAAGGCTGACCTGTGATCATAGTTTCCCAATCCTACTGTTCCCTAAATGCTCCTGCTCTGCCACTGGACATGATGAGAGTTGAGGATATCTCAAAAACCAACCCTTATGAAGTAGGGACCATCATTCCCATTTTACAGATGATTCTATACTTTGGTTCAACATCTTCAATCATGTGAGATTCATGACCAAGGTGAACATCAATGCCACAGAAGCTGAGTTGGCACCAACACAATCCACACCGTGTGTGCTATAGAATATTACTATGCAAGAGGTAGTGGGTAGTTCTTGAAAAATAGGATTCCGTGGGCAAAAGAAACAAAAAGTTTTGCAAAACTGTATACTATATCCCACTTTGCCCCTGCTTTGGAAATTCAAAAAGTATATTTAATCCTTAATATCAGGAAAAGCAAACCCTTTTCCCAGCTTTTCCCAAACTAATTAGAACATAATGTGTACATTTTTCTAGGGACACTTATTAATTAACATAGCTCTCCTAATACAAAATTGGACATAAATTTCCACTGCAAATTCCAAAGATGTGGTCTGACATTTAACTTCACAAACCCATCCTATAAAAAGTACTACGTACCATATTGCTGAATACATGTATCACTGCAGGCACCTTCCAAGTTTTCCCCTTGGCCACCGAGAGACTGTAGTGATATTTAGCAATCACTGAGGTATGCAGCACCTTTTCTAGGATGAGTTTGCAAACTTAACTGTCAGACCTCATTCAACAGCTTTGATGGCCATTCCACAAAAAGAGTTGCTTTGAAAGGTAGACCATGTGCTGGTATTAGTGCAGCTTCCAAGAGGAGGAAAACCTTGAAGATGACCATAGTGATATTCAGCAGGGAGGTATGTCTCACTTTTCCTAGGATGAGTTTGTGAACGTAACTGTCCACCCTCACTGTAGTATTTTAGCTGGTTATAACTATCTGCCTGTAAGGTCTCTAGAGATTCCAATGATGGCCTTTTGTGTTGCTTAAAATTATCTACCAGCTCAGGGAAGCAACCAGGGCCTTGTTGAGGTGGGAATGGACTACAGTGGGATACCCTGGTCCTACCCTTCCCCACAGGGGCACACACTTTGAAAGGGTGTACTTTGGAACACACTAAGAAACCACCGTCTCATTGATAAATGTCTCCTAATGTTTTTAGACAGCAAATGAGCCCTCAGCTAATCTCTTTGCAAATGAGCCCTCAACTAATGTCTTTAGAGGAAATACGGGTCGACATTTATTGCCAGAGTCCAGCCCAGACTGCCAGAGGTGCCCGTCAGGCCTCACTTTGCCCCCAGGGCACGAAGCATGGGAATACACATTTGGATATTTGAGTTCAGGCCTCTAGAATGTCTTACGATCATCCAGATTTCAAGTATTCTTCCTGATTTCCCTTATAACTAACCAAAAAAAAGTCAGAAATTCCAATGGATGCAAAATAGTTGGCAAAAATTAATTCAAGCTGGCATGTAGTACTTATAAAATAGGCTCAAATCACATAAAAGAGAAAGATGGGGAAAAAATATGGCTGAGAAAACATGTAGAAACTCCCAGGAAAAGTCTCACAAGTTTGCTACATCATTGACACACTGTATCCGGTATGGAGAAAACATGTAGAAACTCCCAGGAAACGTCTCACACGTTTGCTACATCATTGACACACTGTATCCGGTATGGAGAAAACATGTAGAAACTCCCAGGAAATGTCTCACACGTTTGCTACATCATTGACACACTGTATCCAGTATGGAGAAAACATGTAGAAACTCCCAGGAAACGTCTCACAGGTTTGCTACATCATTGACACACTGTATCCGGTATGATCCAGGTGAGTTTTTCTAAAGATGGCCGCCATCCAGTTCACATAAACGCATCCCCAATTCTGGCAGCAGAGAAAAGGGCAGAAGACCGAGACCGTGGAGATAGTGTATGTCCACAGGCACAGACTTCTACAGTTTTACTGGACCTCCAATCTGAAGTAGTTTGAATTCTGTTCAAAGTAATAAATTTTTATTCTAGTGCCCAACTGAGTATAAAGCAAAAGAAGAAATATAAACAGTTATATGCACAGAAAATGGTCAAAGAAAGCCAGATAAAAACAATTAAGGTAGTTGCCATTAAATAATAAATGTACAAAAGAATATATCCAACAGGTACTCTCTCAGATCACTGTTGAGAATTTCCCATTGGCATATCCCTTTTAGGAAGTAATTTGGCAATACATACCTATGAAGAAATTTAAAAGGCATCATAATGTGTTACTCAGTAATTCCCCATTCTAGGAAATCTCCATAGAAGTAATATTAAGTATAAAAAAATTAAATAAAAACTTTACCATTGTATTTTTATAATAGCAAATAACTGGAAATATACCTAAATCCTACCAGCGAGGGAAAAGGTTGGTAATTTATGGTACATCTTCCAGATGGATTATTACCATACTATAGTCTCTATTATACTCAGGGATTATTTACAGCAACATTGCAATGGGAAGCGTAGTGAGAATAAAATAGAAATGTGTATTAAGACTAAGGTTACAACAATATACCTGGAAAAAAATACTGGAAACGAATGTGTTAAAATGTAAACAATGTTTCTCTAAGTCAATGGTACTCAGAGTGTGGTCTACAGACCAACACCAGTCTGGGAATTGTTCGCTACCTGTCGATGACAAGAGAAGAGTTTTATAGTAAGCATTTAGAAATATTTAACAATTTGATATTGCTGTGCTATCTAGTGGCATAGTCCACGGAAATGTCTAGTTGAACAGGGTGTAAACCTGCTTGACTGTCATCTAACTTGAGCGGAGCCCTACACGCTATGCCAGTTGCATAGTTGTCACACACAGTCCACAGAGAGCTGGAAATTGAAGAATTGCCCCTTCACCTAGACCAGCGATCCAAGTGGTAGCACTGCAAAAAAATATGTCCATACTCCTATACATTCCAATTTTTTATAATGCTATATTGCTATAAGAAAAACACCATTTTATTTTTCTAAATGCAAGAAAAAGGAGAAAAATAAATGTCATTTGATTGCTACATCTTTGTAAAAATTTTCTGTAGAAATGTACAAATACATGCTGAGAGGCAGGATTCGTAGTGGTTAGGAAAATAGACCTTTTGGGGGGGAATCAACAACCTTGGTTTGAATCCTGGCTCCATCATTTACTAACAATGGGTTAATTGCTCAACCTCTCTGCATCTCAGTTTATTCATGTATAAAAGGGGGATTCAAAACAGAACCTATCTCATAACTATTAGTAAGATTTGGTAGGATTAAATATATATATAAATATTTATATATATCTGTGTGTGATAGATATCTATATAGAAAGCCTTGAACACAGTAAGCTCTACCTAAGTGTCCACTATTATTATGACAAGTCTCAGGGGTTGGGGGGTGAGAGCCACAGTTAGAAGGCATCTCCTAATGTTTTATTTGCAAATGTGCCAAAGGAATGGTAGAAGCAATAGTAATAATAGCAAGGAATATAAAGTGCTTTGTGTGTGCCAAGTTCCAAGTCAAGTACTTCACATAAATTAGCTCCTTAATTATTAACAACACTAAAGATCAGTAATAAGTTCTTTTTAGCCCTATTATATAGACAGGAAAACTGAGATGCTGAAGAATGAAGTGACGTGCCCAAGGTCACCAAGCCATTAGGTTTGTCTCCCTCCAGAGCACAGGGCTGGGCCCGGGAGGGAGGGGCCCTAGAGGTAAGACTTGGAGACCCTTAGGGGTAGAAATGCTTCATGTCTCATTTCCCAGGGGAACCAAGGTCACCTGTCTATTCAAAAGATCAGGCCAAAATAAAAATCCAGGGCTTATCCCCAGCCATGGCCCTCCTCTGGTCCCCTCACCCTGGCGGGCAGGCAGCAGCTGGCCTTCCTCTGAAGCCTGGTGAGGGCGTTGCTCTTGGGGAGTGATCTCAGTGCCAAGGAAGGCAGCTCTTGGAATTTAACAAAAGGATGCAGGGCCTCATGAGTCATTCAGTGCTCCCTCCTCACCATGGCCCTGGATATAATTTATTCTCTTCGTTATTGGCTTTTCTGCTCCTGGTTGGCTGGGAATTGGTGGAGTCATCATCCCTAAAAGGAAATCTGTCTGTTAACAAGTCCCATCTCTCCCAGCCAAATGGACTGGAAGCTGAGGGAAAGCCACTGGCCGGGCCCAGCTGTTCCTGGCCTGGAGGAACTCGACAGGGGAGGGAGGCCATGCGGGGCTAGCGGAACGCTTAGCAAACACTGGCTTTGGCCCTCTGTTTGAGGATGTTCCTCTCTGATTTTCCCCTCCACTGAGAAACTGGGGCCCGCTCTGCATCAAAGAGCATCTGTCCCAAAGGAGGATGACATCTCTAAATATTTATCCTGAAAGTTGAAGGAAGAAAACAGGCCTTCCCGGGAAGAAAGGAAGCAGAGGGCCTGGGAGTGGAGAGATGGTTAAAGATAACAGGCTTTTGCCTTGAAATCCAGAAACATCCTGTCTGAACCAAATACTAAAGACAGGAGCCTGAGAATTTGTTGCCAAAAAATTTGTAGCCAAGAAAAAGCATTTCCAATAAAATTGGAGATCAAGATAACTTTCATTGTCCACTCTCTCTTTTCAAGACTGAATTCTTAACAAGAAACAAGAGTTTTAGTAAAATTTGGATAGGTGTTTTTCTTCCCTAGTATTTCCTTTTTGGGAAGCAATTTGGTAATATCCAGTAAGACTCGAACTGAACAACTGACTTTGACTCAGTAATTCCACCTCCATGAATTTTTTTTTACAGAACTGGTACAGAATGTTTTTATTGTTTCCAAGAAAGTCTGGTGCAGCATTGTTTGGGGTAGCAAAACCCTAAAAAAATTAAAATTAAACTAAACATTCATCAACAGGGAATTAAACATCTTCATGAATTGGATGGCATACCCAGGCAATGCATAAAGCTGATTTTATAAAAATAAAGATAAATCCACATGTGAAAGATCCCCAAGACAAATAGGTGAGTGGCACTAGACCCTCTTAACAATAGGATCTCAGCTGGGTAAAGAAAGGTATTTCTGACAGGCTACAGCATCACCTCGAAAGCCTGGGAGTGAAGGAGGAGAAGCGGCTGTTATGTCTCTGGTCTCATTGAATTTTTTTTTTTTTACCATAAACGTTCTTAACTAGTTTATTTTTATTTATTCATTTATTTTTTTGAGACAGAGCCTCAAGCTTTCACCCTAGATAGAGTGCTGTGGCATCACAGCTCACAGCAACCTCCAATTCCTGAGCTCAAGCGATTCTCCTGCCTCCGCCTCCCAAACAGCTGGGACTACAGGCACCCACCACAACGCCCATCCATTTCTTGGTTGCAGCCGTCATTGTTGTTTGGTGGGTCCAGTGGTGGATTCGAACCCACCAACTCAGGTGTACGTGGCTGGCACCTTAGCCCTTTGAGCCACAGGTGCCAAGCCATGTTCTTATCTACTTTAATGAAAAGAGAAGTAATGATGCCAAGTGGCCAGACACAGCCTATGTACAGAAGGAAGGGACATGAGAGCAAAGAACTCTAGCCTCAGCAGTATCAGGCAAGGGCTGCTGTTTATGCAATGTCCACATAGGGCCAGGCCCCACTTTAAACAGTTTACAACCACCAATTCCTTGCATCTTTGTGATGACCCTATGAGATAGGTGATGGTATTATCCCATTTTGCAGATGAGGAGGCTGGAGCCCCAGCTTCCAGGTATGCGAGGATCAGGCATTCAGTTCCAGGGCCCAGAAACTTCCTTGCCGGGCTTCCTTCTCAATCAACATTTGTTGAACAAATTGACAAACCAGAAAAACTACCAACACCTTTAGAGATTAGAGAAACTGTAAATTATTAAAGTTACTATTGTAACTGTTGATTTATTGCTATTAATTTTTTTTCTTTTCTTTTCTTTTTTTTTTTTGAGACAGAGTCTTACTTTGTTGCCCAGGCTAGAGTACAGTGGAGTCATCATAGCTCACAGCAACCTCAACCTTTTGGGCTCAAGCAATCCTCCAGCCTCAGCCTCCCAAGTAGCTAGGACTACAGATGTGCACCACCACACCCAGCTAATTTTTCTATTTTTAGTAGAGATAAGGTCGCACTTTTGCTCAGGCTGGTCTCAAACTCTTGAGCTCAAGCAATCCTTCGGCCTTGGCATCCCACAGTGCTAGGATTACAGGCATGATCCACCGTGCCCAGCCTAGATTGTTGATGGATAAAAAAATAAACATTATTTAGAAAAGCCAACTTGTATTATAGTGAGCAAAGAGCTGGACTTCAGTATGAAGAATATGGTGGAAATCCCTATTCTTAGTAACTGAGGGACCTTGGGCAAGTCACTTCTCTGGGGCTCAGTTTCCTCATTGGTAAATGAGAGTGACAGAACCTCCTGGGGTTCCTTTAATGATTAACTGTAGCATTATAAATGAGCTCCTGTCGGGATTAAATGTGATATCACATACAAAAACACCTAGGTGAATGACATATGAGTATGTTGGATTCACGTGCAAATAAAAGGAAAAGATGCTGAGGATGGAATAAACTCTGCTAAAAGCATCACCAAGCAGACCCGCCAGCTTCCACAGCCTTCTGACTTTTAAAAGTGAACTGGAAAACTTACATTCACACATCTTCCAACAATGTGAGTGGGAAAGCATGGATTTAATTGTTCTGATCCTGCCTCTGGAATATTGATTTAGGACAGTTAATACCCTCTCCAAATGCCAGGCTTAATTTGCATTGAGTCAGAAGCCAGGCAACTGAGTGTTGGCGACTGATTTTAAGGCAGGGACATGGGAGGTCCTTCTGGCCAGCCGTGAGCAGGCTTTACCTGGGACTCAGCTGAGCTGGCCAGCTGAGAAGGTCGAGTCTTTCATGGATTTTCACAGTGTAATTAAAGTGCAGCTGGGGCCTGGGCCTCACTGTAAGTTTCAGCAGGAAATTTGTCCCTGGTTATGCAACTAGCCCACGCTGAGGCAGTCCAGGTTCAAGAAGCCTGTGCTTCTGCCCCTTGGAGCCTTCACACCCACCTTCAGAAGCTCAATTCTGGGCATGAAACACTGCCTCCAGGAGTATCTCAGAATGAGAGCTCAGAGACCCCCCACTGACTCCCAGACAAGAGTCCCTGAAGACTTGCTTTGCAAAACAGCTGTTGTTGGGTAAACACATTCAGTGCTCACTGCTCACTCCCACCACATCATTTATCATCTGGGGGCTACGGAAAGCCTACCTTCATGATTCATGAAAGTCTTTTTTTATTATACAGTTGAGCCCTGAACAATACGAGTTTGAATCGAAGGGTCCACGTACAGGTGGGATTTTTATCAACCAGTGTGAATATCAAATATAGTATTCATAGGATGGGAAGCCCAAAGACACACAGGGCTGACTGCAGGACTGGACGGTGCATGAATTGGCTTCTGGGGCAATTCCCCCAGTATACCGTGAGACAGCTGTAATTACAATGGAAAAGTTCAGACATACCCAAAACGTAGCATAGCAATCCTACCGTCCCCATCCCCATTCTACAATATTAAATAACTTGTGCTCATTCTTATTTCCATCTATACCTCAAACACTACACTGTGTCACCGAAGCAACATTTTGTCATATTATCCATAATCTTTCCAGTATGCACCCTCTGAAACACAACCACAACCATCTTTCTCACACCTAATAAGTTAACATTTCCTCAATATCATAAGACCTCCCATTGAGACTTTGCGTTCTTCTGATTGGCTCGTAAGTGCCACGTAGAGGTTGATTTGTTTGAAGCAGGATCTGGACAAAGTTTGAGCTATGTTGTGAATCTGAACTGTCCCTTTGGTGGCTTTGGTTTTCTCTTCTTCTCTCCTCTCCCCTTCAATCTCTACCTAGCACAGTGGAGGGGAAGGGCCTTCAAAGTCCTGTGATACCACATACATATATGGCCTTCGACAGAGAACTAAGCTTTCTGCTTCAGCTTTCTCACCTGGAAAAGGTGAGATGGATAATTCCCTATCTCGTTGGGTTACAGTGAGGAATAAATGAAATAGAATGTGTAAATGCTTAGAATAATGCCTGGCACGGAGTAAATACTTGATTAATATTAGTTGTCATTGCTATTCTTTTTCTGAAAGACAGTGACTTCAACAGCATCCAGGCAACCAAATACAATTACCTGTGAGAAGAAAACTAAGTAAAACCCTGCATAACTGCATTTTTCTCAGACCTCTGTGCGACTATTGAGGGCAAGGCAGTAGAATGTGTCAGTTAAGAGCAAGCTTCAATTCCTCTACTAGGTATATATCCAGAAGACCAAAAATTACATTATAACGAAGATATTTGTACCAGAACGTTTATCGCAGCCCAATTCATAATTGCTAAGTCATGGAAGAAGCCCAAGTGCCCATTGACCCACGCAAGGATTAATAAATTGTGGTATAGGTACGCTATGGGATATTATGCAGCCTTAAAGAAAGATGGAGACTTTACCTCTTTCATGTTTACATGGATGGAGCTGGAACATATTCTTCTTACTAAAGTATATCAAGAATGGAAGAAAAAGTATCCAATGTACTCAGCCCCACTATGAAACTAATTTATAGCTTTCTTATGAAAGCCATAACCCAATTATAGCACAAGAATATGGGGAAAGGGGCAGGGGAGTGGGGAAGATGGGTGGAGGGAGGGTAAATGGTGGGACCACACCTACAGTGCATCTTAGAAGGGTACATCTTACTAAATGTAGAATATAAATGTCTTAACACAATAACTAAGAAAATGCGGTGAAGGCTATGTTAACCAGTTTGATGAAAATATTTCAAATTGTATATAAAACCAGGACATTGTATTGCATTAATGTACACAGTTATGATTTAATAAAAAAAATTAAAAAATAAAAAATAAAAAAGAGCAAGCTTCTAAAGTCAGACTGCCTGGGTTTAAATCCATGTCTCCCACTTGCTAGCAAAGGCAAAAACGGTGCATTTGTTTGCCAAAACTCATTTCATTTTCTTCTAAGTAAACAACAAAACCATCTTTCCCAGCCTCTCTTGCACTTAGGTGAGTTCTGGGAAGTGGCAGAAGTTATTTGCACCACACCCAGGCTGGGCTTTGAAACTCCTCACGGAGTCTCTGCTTTCTTTCTCACTTGCTCTGAGTGAAGTCTTATAGAACGTGGAGGAAGGCAGAGCCATAAGATAAAATGGGCTTGGGTCCCTGAAGGACCATGGAAGACAGTTCAATCAAGAACAATGCCACCAGGCTCTGCTGTAAGCAAGACGCAAGCTTTTATGGTGCTAAGCTTCTGAGAATGTGGCTTATCTGTTACAGCGGTTTATCTTGACCAGCACACTAGCCTTGGCCTTGGGAATGTTACCTGGCCTCTCTCTATCTCAGCTTTTTTATCTGTAAAGTGATAAAGATGCTAACAATACCTATTTGATCTTCATCAGGAAGATCAAATAAGTTAATGTATGTAAAGCACCCAATACAGTGCCTGGCTCACAATAGTGTAAGTGGTGGCCTCTGTGCACTAATTGTTGTTGTTCTTATTGCTAGTGTTATTATTTGAAAAATAATGATAATCAAGAATGTCCACAGTTTACTTAAATGTACAAATTTTAAATCTTTGCTACGCTCCTTTTTTTTTTTTTTTCAATTTGGGGGTAAAATTGTATTCAAATAATTTCTAATTTAATAATAAAATCCAGTGGTATAACAGGATTCTAACAATTTGCTTAACAGGAAGTATTTCAGGAACACAGTCAGTCTACAAGATGAAACACACGTAATACAAGATGCAGCTGGTCTCTGGAATCTCCGTGTTCAAAAGTGAGACAGAGATTTCCAGAGCCTGCTTCTTTCTGGGTTAACTCTCATAACATGAAGGACTGAGGAGAGACGCACTGAACTTCACAGTAAATATTGCATATCTGCCCAAGCAGACATACAAATGCCTAAAAAGCACGTGAAGAATGCTCAGTGTTAAGCATCAGAGAAATACACAAAAGCACCACAGTGAGACCTCTTCACACACGCTAGGACAGCTGTCATCAAGAGGGCAGACCGTAGTGAGTGTTGGCAAGATGTAAGCAACTGGGACTCTGATTCATCACTGGTGGGAATGTAGAAAGATGCACCTGCTTTGGAAAACAGCTCACCAGTTCTTCAAAAGGTCACGAGTCCCCATATGATCCAGCAATCCTGCTTCTGGTACATACCCAGGAGAAATGAAAATAGATGTCTACGCAAAAACCTGTACATGAAAATTCATGGCCACATTATTCGTAACAGCCAAAAAATGCAAACAATCCAGTGTCCATCAACTGATAAATAGAGAAACAAAATGTGGTATATCCATATGATAGAATATTTCTTAGCCATAAAAAGAAATGAAGTGCTGACATATGCTACAACACGGACAAAGCTTAAAAACATCATATTAAGGGGTGGCACCTGTGGCCCAGTGAGTAGGGTGCTGGCCCCATATACAGAGGGTGGTGGGTTCAAACCCGGCCCTGGCCAAACTGCAACAAAAAAATAGCCGGGCTTTGTGGCAAGTGCCTGTAGTCCCAGCTACTCGGGACGCTGAGGCAAGAGAATCGCCTAAGCCCAGGAGTTGGAGCTTGCTGTGAGCTGTGATGCCACAGCACTCTACAGAGGGTGATAAAGTGAGACTCTGTCTCTACAAAATAAAAAATGAACAAAAATAAACAAACAAAAAACATTACATTAAGTAAAAGAGACCAGGCACATATACCACATGTTGTATGATTTCATTTATACATGATGTCTACAATAGATAAACGCACAGAGACAGGGCGTGTAATAGATTAGTAATTACTTGTGTATGGAGAGCGGGGAAGGGTGGGAGAGTGACTGACTGCTCACGGATATTGGGCTGCTTTCTGGGATGATGAAAATGTTTTAAAAGCGATTGCGGCAAATGACTGCCTGACTGTGCATAGGAATTATGTCATTTACTTGAGTGAACTATATCTCAATAAAATTGCTATATTAAAAATAAAAGGTACCCACCCTCCATATGGATCAGACCACCTCTCCTCTGGACTTGAGCTTCCATCAGAAAACAGAGAATGTGCCCACCTCATCAGAAGCCTTTAGGAACTACATGCCCTGTGTTGAAATCCAGGTCCATCTGTATGCAACTGACAATGACATTGGCACACACATGCTGAGGAGCCTGAAGTTAACATAAGAGGTTATGGCTGGAAGTTTAGCTGGAGGAGTTTTCAGGACATCCAGGCTGGGGATGAAATTGTCATCCACACTCCCATGAAAACTGATAACTCACTGATATCAACCCTGCACAAATACAACCCTCCAGCCCCAGAGATACAAGCAGGGGTGTGGGTTTCTGCCCCCCACCCCCACAAAAGCATGGGCTAGACCATAAATCACACTTCCCAGAATCAGTAGTACTGAAAGAGCTAGGAAGCTGGGAGCCCAAATTACTTAAATTGATGTCATATCATCTGTAAAGCTGATATTCAGGCCTTACAAACTGAACGACAATTGCCATCTATCCAATTCATGGCCCTGGACTCCTGTTTCCCACCTGCTCCAACACCAATTTAAGCAATTCTGAACTATGATCTCTGCGGCAGCATGTCTCAGATTTATTGAAGCGTCAGGTCCCAAATGTGCTAACATCCACCCTGGCAGGGCCATTACAAGGTGTGAAATCTGGGTGCCCATCACCTCAGCCACGTTCAGCGCAGCGACAATCAGAAGGAACAGATCAATCTGCCTCTCTACAGTCATCACGGGAGCCCTGCAATTTACCATAATGATGGCCACGGAGGAAATGCAGGTGAAGAGATCATTCTGTTCTGCAGGAACTCGGGTACGTATTGGAAGAGCTACTGAGCCCAGCAAGGGAGGCTTTGTAACCCTCAGCCCAGCAGCAGCTGCTGCTCCTTGCAAAGGGATATTCAGGACTTGCCTATATCCTGAGAGTTGCTTTAAAACGGAATTGTGTTACCCTCCTCCTGTGTTTTGCAAACAGCATCAAAACTGTCAGTTCTTCTTGCCCTGGCTTCTCCCAGCTGTCACTATTGTACGCCCCATCACCAGGGCTGGGAGCCAGACAGAACTCAGTCGTATGGTAACAGAAAAATCCCCCTAGCTGAAAGGAAAGTTTATTTTAAGCCTCAAGTGTTGGGGAGCAGGTAAGTTGTGGCAAAGACCAGGGTCCACCTCCACTCTGTAGGACCAGGGCTTCCACACTGAGACTAAAGGGTCCTAACCTGCTTGCTAAGCTCTGCCAGCTTCTGTCACCAGGATCTTGAACCTGAGAAACCCTCCCCCTCCACCCTGAACATCTGATGAGTCTCTTCTGTTTGGGCTGGGTGCAATAGCTCACTTAATTGATCCAAGAATTCCCTGCTCAGAACCTCTGTACCCTGCGAACTCGATGTTTGTCTCAACAGACCTGGCATGTGTGGCCCCTAAATGTGGTGCCAGGACTGCAGACCCCTTCTGCACTCCACTGTCCTTCCTCTTCCCCACCAGGGGCTTTCAGGATGCCCCACAGCCGAAGCCACACTGGCCAGGACAAAACCGCTTTCTAGGATAACTGTTTTGAATTGAAAAGTCAATGGAATACGGTAAGTAGGAGATTAATTGTTCTACCAGTGAATGTACACCAGGAAGAATCGAGCACAGAGCCTGTTCCACCTGGGCTGCGACACCCCGGGAGCAGGTGCAGGCCGGCAGCCTTGCCCCTCCTTGGTAGTCCGACAGCATCCTCCTGGGAGTGCTGCATTTTCAGGGAGAGCCTCATTCATAGCTCCTCGCAGTCAGGCTGTTTTTAAGAGCATCAAACAGGGGAGCTGCCTCTGGATTTTAAAAGAGACAAGCAAATGAGTGAAGGGAATGGAATAGGATTCAATGTTGAAATAAATGCCCTTGACACCTCACTCCCAGGGAGGGCATTTGCTTCTGCCTGTGACTCCCGGGAGCACTCCCCAAAGTGCTGGGTAAGATAATGACATGCTCCAACTGGCTCAGACCCATTCTTCCCAGATGAAATCAGACACCTGACTACTGGCGTCCAGAGCAGGTAGAGGAAACTGAACCCACTGTCAAAATCCAACCGAAACTCCGAAGGCTGCCAAAGCCCATCATCCCTTCTCCTGTGGGCCTGGGGTGGTGGGCTCCTCCTCTGGCCTCAAGACCCAGCTTGACATCACCATGTCCCCTAAGGCTTCCACCTGAAAGCGTCTGCCACAGTGCTCAGGTCTCATGATTCCCTCCCATTGGTCTGTGGTTACCAAGTCACGGGGAAAGTCCAAGAACCCAGGAGTTGGGAGGAGGGAAGGACTCAAGAGAAAGAGGGACATCTGGACTTCTCCCCTGGGTCTCTCATAGGACTGGTGAGGGGTAGAGGGAGCAGGGGGTGTGGCTGTACTTCCCAGGGCAGCCACGCCCTGGGCTCTGTCAGAATGGAGCAGATGTGAGGATGACACATTAGGCCATCTGTGATGGAAGGATGCTCATAGGGAATATTCTAAATAAAGTCCCACCTGTGCTGGGACCATCCTCTGAGCACCTTACTGGCCAGACTGCAAATCTGCTCTTCCCTGACTACCCCAGGTAGCCTAACAATGTTGGTTTTACTTACAAATAACCAACCAGAGAGATTGCTGAGACCCCAAAGCAGTCATTTCTCCTTGGCTATCAATTCTAAACCATTGATGTTAAACAAGCTAAGTGTCACCCTTTGCCCCTTTGATAGTACTTTGGGGACTCTAAGTAAAGGAAATTATTCTGATTTTTTAAAAAAGCTTTAGGTCACATTATTTTCAGACGAAAAAACAAAGATGACCAAAGTAAACAATAAGACAGTCACTCAATGGAATGTTATGTACCTATAAAAACTGTGTTTAATAAGATTCATAGAAATATAAGAAAAATATTTTGTAATAATAAATGAAAAACAAAGATTAAACTCTTGTAATATACATAGTATACTCACAATTATAAAAAAAGAAAAAAATTAAGAATAGAAAACATAAATAACATGCTAATAATAGTGATTGCTTTTAGAAGATGAAACTTTGCACAACTGTTTACCTATTTTTCCCCAAATCCCAAAAGCATGGGCTAATTTTATGATAAAGAATAAAAAATTTTTATTTAAAAAAAATCAGATGCTAAGGAATGTGGGTCATTCTTCTTTCCTCCAAGAGAATGTGTAATAATTAAGAAATTTCCTGTTCAGAGGATGAGGCAGGTGGATCACTTAACCTCGGAAGTTCAAGACCAGCCAGAGCAAAAGCGAGACCCTGCCTCTAAAAACAGCCAGGCATTGTGGTGGGAGGAGGATGCAAGAGTATCACTTAAGCCTAAGAGATTGAGGTTGTTGTAAGTTATGATCCAGGACAACAGAGTGAGATTGTGTCTCAAAAAAACAACAAAAAGAATATTCCTGTTTGGGCTGGGTGCAATAGCTCATGCCTATAATCCTAGCACTCTGGTAGGCTGAGGCAAGAGGATCACTCTAGCTCAGGAGTTAGAGACCAGCCTGAACAAGAGTGAGACTCCATCTCTGCTAAAAGTAGAAAAAGTTAGCCAGGTGTGGTGGCCCATGCCCTCAGTCCCAGGTACTCAGGAGGCTGAGGCAGGAGGAACACTTGAACCCAAGATATTGAGGTTGTAGTGAGCAGATGATGAGGCCACTACACTCTAACTGGGTCAAAACAAAACAAATAAAGAATATTCCCACTTAAATCAACAAAGTTCATTGCCCCTACCACCCAGGACTTAACAGTGCCCTAAGGCTGGTTCAAAGATTACAAAAGTGGTTTACTAAGACTTCAGCAGGCTGAACAGTTCCAAACAAATGGAACGTCATTTAGTAAATGCTATCAGAACTGGGTTTTAGGTAGGGCCTATAGCAAGTCACACACTATGCAAACATTTGTCCCAGGCATGAACAAAAATTAAGCACCATAATTAGCAAAGATTAGGCAAAGCTCACCAAGGTGTAGCATTGACTCACTGTCTCCTCTTAGTAAGTTCTTTTTGGTTTTGGTGGGTTGAAGGGAAGAGAGTTGTAGTTCTGGGGCTCTTGTTGAGGAGTTCCAGTGGCCCTGCTGCTGGCTGACTTTCAGTTTGCCGTTAATTTGTACTTTCATGAGAAAATGAAGCTGAAATAGGCAAGAAGGAATAGGTGGGGGAGGGGAACGGGACAGATGCTGGTAATTAATTGAATTGACTCTCTCTTATAGTGTTTGGTCTGCACAAGTCTCTTATCTTGCCTAGATCTTGCCACTGGGCCATGTCAGTGTAGTCCTCCTTCATTGAAGCATTCTATTCTAACATGGACTGGTTCCAAGCCATGCAAAGCAAGCTTTTCTGTATGAAGCCAATGCTGGCCTTCATATTTCCTCCCATCATCCCCAGTGCCAGTGGGTCTCTTTGCAGGTGAAATTAGCTGCTGCTGTACAATTAGCACCTACAGATTCTAAGACCCCCAGGACTCAGGGCTCTTTGAGTATTTACCAAATCACAGGACTAAGGGATACTATCTTCCTGAAGGGAGGGAGCAGGCACTTGAATAAGACACACACACACACACACACACACACGGCACTAAAAGTTGAGGCCTGGATGGAATCTGGAGGCCAGAAGAGTCATCAGAGGTAAAAACAGAGTTTGGAGTAACCTGAGGACTTTCATCAGTGGGAATCAGATGCCCACTGGTAATTTAGGCAACTTGTTAAAAAAACCTTTTCTGGAGCATTTGTTAGATACCTGGTGATAGGCTAGGCACTGAGGATACAAAACTAAGCAACAAATACAACTTCTGCCATCATGGTATCTGCAGAGAACATGAAAAGAAAGGGATATGGCCTAGGGTTCTTTGTCCTGGGGCTCTGGGCCTTAGGCAAAGCCCGTGTTTGGATTTCCTACTGATTTCAGGCTGAACCATCTATTGAAAATTTAACAGAATGTTTAAACTCATTTTCTGGAAATATTTTATTTTTTTAAGATATTTTTATTATTCAAGTTATCCCAGGGCTTGCCTCAAATGTTGCTCTTTGTTCCATCACAGGGAGTGGAGATTCTAGATGCTTACCAATGTTTACGTGAGAATTTCATCTCTGAGACTAATGGCTAAAACAGAATTATGAGCTGTGCTCATTAACCAACTAGAGATACTCCATGAGACAAGAAGACCGATTCCTAATATGGAGGTGTCCTTGGGCTGGGGCCCACTTATCCTGGTACCCATCTCCTCCTCCCGACACAGAGGTGCCTTCATTAGTGGAGGAAAGAAAGAGGTCTTTGTAATGATGTAATTCCCAGACCACCCTACACACACAATAAAACTGAATTTGAGAGAAGCCTGGTGAAATAAGAGCTCAAAAAAAATCACAGAAAAACAGTGCTGTAAGGGCCTATGAGGTTCTTTCACTTAATCCTCTAACTTTAGAAATGGGAAAATCACACCAAAAGCGGGAACAGACTTGTTCAAGTTTACACAACCTTGGGCTATTTTCACCAAGGTACAGACGGGGAAAGTCATTCCATAGGAATTCCAGTCTCATCATGTGTTAAATAAGATGATAGACAAGAGGGGGTACCACTGCAGTATGAAACAGGCACACCCACAAGTGGCTTTAGTGAATGTGGTGCCATCAGAGTAAGGACAAGCCATCTGGGCCCACGGTGAAGGAAGCATCTCACTCTTCCCAGGGGTGCTGTGGAAGGCTTCAATCAGAAGGGGATATCAGAGATGGGTCTTAATGAGTGAATAAGAGTTTGTTGTATAGAAAAGGGGAAACCGTCTTTCCAGAAATATGGACTAGCATGTAGGAGTAAAAATGCATGGAAAGAACATGATGTGTTGACACTGTCCAGTGAAAAACTTGGCTGCAGTTAAAATGGAGAGATTTTAGCTCGGCGCCTGTGGCTCAACGGGCTAAGGCACCAGCCATGTAAACCTGAGCTGGCAGGTTCGAATCCAGCCCAGACCGCCAAACAACAATGACAGCTGCAACCAAAAAATGGCTGGGCGTTGTGGCGGGTGCCTGTAGTCCCAGCTACTTGGGAGGCGGAGGCAAGAGACTCGTTTGAGCCCGGGAATTTGAGGTTGCTGTGAGCCGTGATGCCACAGCACTCTATCCAGGGTGACAGCTTGAGGCTCTGTCTCAAAAAGAAAAAAAAAAATGAAGAGATTTCTTGTAAGGGAAACAGAGAAGATAGGACGAAAAAGGTAAAGAAAGACGAAGTTGTGAAGGCCTTAAATGCCATGCTAAGAGATTTGTTCTGGGGGAAAGTTACTTCTGTGTTTAAAAAAAAAAACAAACAAAAAAACCCCAGCACATTGACAAAAAGATGAAGAATGAACTGAACAAAAATGGACTAGAGATGGAAGACTAGTTGGGTAGCAAACACAACATTTCAAATAGAAAATACAAAGGGTAAAATTAAAAAATAAATAAACAACCTAGGGCACTTCTGAAGCCTGAATTAAGGCAGTGAAATTGAGAATGTAGAATCAGCAGGACATGGTGAGAGGCGATAGATGTGGGGAGCACACGGGAGCAGGGGGTAGCAAAGTGCCACCTGCAGCCCAGCTGCCACCTTCACATACAGCCCGAACACCAAGAATGTTTTGTAACACTTGAAAATGATGTGAAATTCAAATTTCAGTGTCCACAAATGAAAAAAAAATTATTTTTGGAGATGAGGTCTCACTCTGTGCCTGGGCTAGAGAGCAGTGGCATCATCACAGCTCACTACAGCCTCAAACTCCTAGGCTCGGGTGATCCTCCTGCCTCAGCCTCCCAAGTAGCTGGGACTAGAGGTGTGTACAACCATGCCTGGCTAATTTTTCTAATTCTTTGTAGAGACCAAGTCTTGCTTATGTTGCCCAGGTTCACAAGGAAGATTTTATGGGAACACAGCCACACTTGTTCATTTACCTACTGTCTGTGGCAACAGAGGCAGAGATGGAGAAGAGAAGCAATCCTAGCTGCAGGGCTCACAATATCTAAACTGTCTATTATTTGGCCCTTTGAGGAAAAGTTGCTGATCCCTGCAAAAGATGATGATGGAACACTGCAATGTTGGGCAGCTGGAGGGACGGCAGAAGAGCAGGAGCAGATATGGGCAAGGGGGACAAATAATAACTCCATGCTGGGGCATGTGGACTTTGAGGATCTTGAGATACATCCAAAAAGAAAAGCAGGAAGATGTATTTGGACTATGGGTGAAAAATGCTGATTTGAACAATGGACTTGGGAATCATTTGGGCCGTGGCTGTGGCTACAGAAGCAGGTGACATAAATCGAGGAAATCAAACAGGGCACAAAGCAGGTGAAGTCAGAACCCCAGGAAGCACCACTGAGCCTGTAAGCAAGAAGAAAGAACCAAGAAGAGGCCTGAAAAAGAGGAGTCAGAGGCAAAGGGGCCAAATTCAGTGATGACTAGGTTGAGGGGAATGATAAAATTCAAGGGAAGGACAAAGCTGAACAATGTTAAATGCCTCCCAAGAGCCCCAGGAGAATCAGACTGAAAAGGAGACAGTGAATTCTGGTGACCTCAGCCAGGGAAGTCACTTAATAGAGGGAACGGGATCTGTTCTCCAGTGGGCTTTCTAGGATGCCACATTCTCCTGGCTTTCCTCCTATAACACTGGCTCCTATCCTTTTAAGTCTCTCTCATTTCTTCCCTCTCATCTCCCACCTTCTAAATGTTGGACCTCTTTCTCAATGACCCCATTCAGTCTCATGGCTTCTAATAAACACACCTCCACACTGTTGTTTCTGCAACCCAGATTCCTCCCTCTCAACTAGACTTGCAGAATTAACTGTAAACTCAACACCTCCACCTGCAAGTCCAATAGGCACCACTCACCAAACAGACTCAACACGGAGCTCCCTCTCTTTCTCCCCAAACAGCTTCTCCTACATGATTCTCCAAATCGGTGAAAGCCAATCCCACCTTTCCAATTGTTCAGACCCAAACCCCTAGAGTCACCTTAATCCTACCCTCATCTGCCATCCAATCTTTCAGTAACTCCCATCTGCTTTATCTTGAAAATATATCCAGAATTTGGTGCTCACTGTGTCAATGGCTACCTCTCTGCCCCATGTCTCAGCCTGAGTCATTCTGGCAGACCCTTGACTCATCTCCATGCTTCCACCCTGTCCCCTTCAGTCACCTAACACCATCAGCGCATTCCATTTAAAACAGAAGTGAGATCATGCTATTCTGTGCACAACCCTCCCAAACCTTCCCAGCTCTCTTTAATCATAGGCCCAAGTCTTACAGAGCCTCCAGGGCCTAACACAACCTGCCCCCACTCTCCCTTTAATTATCCTGGTACCTCCCGGCCTTCCACAAGTGTAGCTGCCTCTCCCCTGGTCCTCAGTAATGCACCAGGTCCACTCCTGCCTCAGAGCCTTTGAATTTGCCATTTCTTCTGCCAGCAACGTTCTTTGCATGCCTCTCTCTCCCCATCTCCTTCAGGCCTTGCTCAAATACATCCTTCTCAAAGAACCTTCTTTAGCCATCCTGTTTAAAATCACCACCATCCCTCGGCCCATTCCAATTTTCCTACTTTATTTTGCACCACGGCACTTACCATTACTCTAACAAAATACACACTTTTACCTATTTATCTTGTTGTTTCCCTGCTAGAATGTAAGCTCCATAAGGGCAGGAATTTCTAGGGGGTCTTTTTGTTTGTTTGTTTTATTTTTCCTTTCCAGTACCAAGCACAGTGCCTGGTACATGGTAGGCACTTGATAAATAATTGGTGAAAGAATGGGAATGGAAGATCAGAAGGTGACTAGGAAATAAAGGCAGAAAAGCAAGTACAAGTAACTACTACAAAATCTTTGGTGAGCAGCTTAAGAGGAAACAGCCTCAGGAGATTTTCTTTGAGTGAGATAGAATCAAGCACATTTAGAGAATGTTGGGGATAGAGCATCAAGAAAAAGACTGAGATGAGAAATAGGCTCTCTGGATATCAGGATATGGGAGGTGGGGGAAAGGAATGGTCCCATGAGCGAGGGCAGAAGGGACCTCCTTAGAGGAGACTAGGAGCAGGAAAGGAGAGTTATAGATATTGGTGGGATTGGATGGAGGGAGAAGAACTTGAAGGAACTCACACCTGGTCTCAATTTTTGATCTCAACATCTAGGGAAGGGCACAGGTGGTTGTGGAGTATGGGCTGTGAGGCAGCAAGGCCCCCACAGCCTGGGAAGACATTCAAGGAATGACTCCCAACTGCTTCTCCTCCTTGAACATGCTTTTCTCCTCTGCCAGAAGTCGCATGGCCTCTGCTTACTTTCCCTTTTATTTTTTGCCAGAAATCACATAGTTTTTCCTCCTTGAAGTTAATCTTTACTCCGTGTACTAGATGTATGTCAATTTCCCTCTACTAAGCAACTTTGTTTAAATAAGTGACCTTGTTTGGATACTATATAATAAAGCTGCTTTCACAGATCAGTGCTGGCTTCAGTCTTAGCTGCTCTAGTCCTCTCACTCCCATCTTTGTCTCTTGTGTGTTTTATTTCCTTATTCCCCACCATTCCCACTCTGGTTTGTTCTCCCTCATGCTAGTTGGAGAAAGGTGGTAAGGGTTTGGAGGAGGCACTTTGGAAAACAAGAATGTGAATTAGAAGAGAAAGAAAGAACTGCTCCATTGGTGCTCTGCTCTTCCCAGAAATTATAAATTTATTGCAAGGTTTGGGGATTTTCCCCAGCAACTGTGGACAGCCAAGGAGAATCAAGAGGTAAGGACTGGTGTGATTATAAGAATTGTGAAATTAAAGCCCTCACCAGATACTTCAGGCACTGGACAAAATGTAAAACTGTAGGAGATAAGAACTTAAATAAATGAGAAAATGATAGGAATGCCTAGGGGTGCTGACTTAATTTGGGCCACCTTCACCTGGTGGATACACTTCACGATGCTGTTCCTGGAAAGAGCAAATCTTAAAGATGAATCTGGAGGAAGAAAGATGACAAGTGGCCCCCTTGTAAGGACACTCTGAAACTAGTCTAAGAGGGACACCAGAGGCACATGTCAAACATAAATGGGGACTAAAAATGAACAAGGAAGACCCACAGAGAAAAACAAAAGCCACATATATCTATAACTCATGAGAGTTAAAATGCTGAAATACGACATCTTGGGAAATAGGAGCATTTGACTTGCAAAGAATGATTCCTTAACCTCTAAAGGGACAAAATAGTGCCACAGGGGCATCATTCAATCATGGTTATCAGACTATTTACAAAACCCATAGAAGCTTCTGCAGTCCATAATAAAAAAGATCATTCAGTTTTCAAAGACTAATTAAAATTGCACCACCAATCTTAATGGCAACCATTATTTACACCATGCAATGCATATTACATTGTCTATGTCATTTAAACCTCACAACTTCTATGTAGAGAAGGAATTTTCATTCCAATTTTATAGATGAAAACACAGAGACTATAGAAGAATTAAGGAAATTATCTTAAGTCATAGTAATAAAGGCTAAGCCAGAAATTAAATTCAAATGTGTCTAATCCTAAAGACAATGCTTTTAACCCCTATTCATTCTTGGTCTCTAATAATATTTTTTCTTATGAAAACCCTGGAGAGATGACTAATTGAATGTATTCTTATATGACTTAAAGTCATTTTATGATACACGTAGTAGGTATCCTGAGAAAGACTTTTTATATGAAATCATTATGACCTTTTTACCACACAGGTGTAAAGTGCGTATATGTCAGTTTTTTTCAATAAATATATTGGAAAAATTTTTGTAGACTTGTGAAAATTTGAAAAACTTTGTATACAAACCATGTCACCCAGAAATATTGAGAAAATTAAGGAGTTAGGGATGTCATGAATGCATAAAATATATGTAGGTACAAGTCTAGTTCATCATTCTCTACCATGAAATATACACAAATCTATTACCAAAAGTTCAAACATACATACTTACTTACACACTACATGTGTAAACAGATATAAAGATACAACACTGACTCACAACAGCATAAAATTAACCAGAGTTCATAATGTTCTACTCCAATAATTTTGTAGCCACATCCTATTGCTGCTGCTGTGAGATGAAGTGTTGAGTATTCATTTAAGATGCCATTCACGGCTCGGCGCCTGTGGCTCAACGGGCTAAGGCGCCAGCCATGTACACCTGAGCTGGTGGGTTCGAATCCAGCCCCCGGGCCCGCCAAACAACAATGACGGCTGCAACCAAAAAAAAAAAAAATGGCCGGCATTGTGGCAGACGCCTGTAGTCCCAGCGACTTGGGAGGCAGAGGCAGGAGACTCGCTTGAGCCCAGGAATTGGAGGTTGCTGTGAGCTGTGATGCCACAGCACTCTACCCAGGGCAACAGCTTGAGGCTCTGTCTCAAAAAAAAAAAAAAAAAAAAAAGATGCCATTCACTTAAAATGCTAATCATCTCCACGTGAACAGTTCATCTCTCCAATAAACTGCGTATCACAGTTAAAAGTAATCTCTTTCTAGTCTCACGTATTTTTTCCTTGTATTTAGTGCAATACTATAAATCTTGAATAACACCATGGGACCCATATGAAGTGCCACTTGTGATGCTGGAAGTGCTCTCAAAGAAGCAGATAAAAGTCATGAGTACAAAAAGAAGTTGAGTTGTTTAATATGTACCATAGACTGGGGTCTGCAGCTCAGTTGCCTACCCTTTCAAACTGATGATTCATCTTGTAAAAAAATAACATCAAAATGCCATGAAGGATATCTGTAACAGTATGATCAAAATATTTCTGAATGTATATGAATCGTGCCCTGTGATTGCACCAATGTACATAATTATGATTCAATAAAATTATTAAAAAACAAA
>CAUYON010184106.1:0-17238 GCA_963573935.1 Arctocebus calabarensis | reverse complement strand
GTCTCAGGTTACAAAATCAACACTCATAAATCTGTAGCCTTTATATATATCAACAATAGTCAAGCTGAAAAAATACTCAAGGACTCTATTCCATTCACAGTGCCAAAGAAGATGAACTGTTCAGGATTTTACCTAACAAAGGAGATGAAAGATCTCTGTAAAGAGAACTATGAAACTCTAAGAAAAGAAATAGCTGAAGATGTTAACAAATGCAAAAACATACCATGCTCGTGTCTGGGAAAAATCAACATTGTTAAAATATCCATACTACTCAAAGCAATATACAATCTTAATGCAATCCCTATTAAAGCTCCACTGTCATACTTCAAAGATCTCAAAAAAATAATACTTCATTTCATATGGAATCAGAAAAAACCTCGAATAGCCAGGACATTGCTCAGAAATAAAAACAAAGCAGGAGGAATCACAAAACCAGACTTTAGACTATATTATAAATCGATAGTGATCAAAACAGTATGGTACTGGCACAAAAACAGAGAGTTAGATGTATGGAACAGAATAGAGAACCAAGAGATGAACCCAGCTACTTACCGTTATTTGATCTTTGACAAGCCAATAAAAAACACTCAGTGAGGAAAAAACTCCCTATTTAACAAATGGTGCTGGGTGAAAAGGCTGGCAACATGTTTTAAAAGACTGAAACTGGACCCACACCTCTCACCATTAACTAAGATAGGCTCTCACTGGATTAAAGATTTAAACTTTACACATGAAACTATAAAAATACTGGAAGAAAGTGCAGGGAAAACTCTTGAAGAAATTGGCCTGGGTGAATGTTTTATGAGGAGGACCCCCCCAGGCAATTGAAGTAGCATGAAAAATACACTACTGGGACCTGGTCAAACTAAAAAGCTTCCTCACAGCCAAGAATACAGTAAGTAAAGCAAGCAGACAGCCTTCAGAATGAGAGAAGATATTTGCAGGTTATGTCTCTGACAAGGGTTTAATAACCAGAATCCACAGAGAACTCAAAGGTATTGGCAAGAAAAGAACAAGTAATCCCAACTCAGGGTGGGCAAGGGACCTGAAGAGAAACTTCTCTAAAGAAGACAGGTGCATGGCCTACAAACACATGAAAAAATGCTCATCACCTTTAATCATCAGAGAAATGGAAATCAAAACTACTTTGAAATATCATCTAACTCCAGTAAAATTAGCCCACATCACAAAATCCCCAAATCACAGATGTTGGTGTGAATGTGGAGAAAAGGGAACACTTCTACATTGCTGGTGAGAATGCAAACTAATATGTTCCTTTTGGAAAGATGTTTGGAGAACTTAGAGATCTAAAAATAGACCTGCCATTCAATCCTACAATTCCTTTACTAGGTATATATCCAGAAGGCCAAAAATCACATTATAATAAAGATATTTGTACTAGAATGTTTATTACAGCCCAATTCATAATTGCTAAGTCATGGAAGAAACCCAAGTTTTGGGTTTGGAATATTATGCAGCCTTAAAGAAAGATGGAGACTTTCTTTACCTGTTTCATGTTTACATGGATGCAGCTGGAACATATTCTTCTTAGCAAAGTATCTTAAGAACAGATGAAAAAGTATCCAGCATACTCAGCCCTACTATGAAACCAATTTGTAGCTTTCATATGAAAGCTATAACCCAATTATAGCACAAGACTATGGGGAAAGGGGCAAGGGAGGGGAGGGGAGGAGGGAGGATGAGTGAAGGGAGGGTAATTGGTAGGACACCACCTACGGTGCATCTTACAAGGGTACATGTGAAACTTACTAAATGCAGAATATAAATGTCTTAACACAATAACTAAGAAAATGTTCATGGTTATGTTAACCAGTTTGATGAAAAGATTACAAATTGTATATAAAACCAGCACATTGTACCCCATGATTGCATTAATGTACACAGCTATGATTTAACAAAAAAAAAAAAAAAAAGGTCATGTCAGACCATTAATGTGTCTTTTACTTTCTTGAAGATATTAACACAACTGTGCTTCATAGAAGGTCTAAAAATTAACCTCATGGACTGGCCACCATGCACTTACATTGGCCTCCCTGTACAAGCAGCTTGAGGTTTATAACCATGTTATATCAGTGTCTCATGTGTTTATGTCAACATATGGCAGTGTCTTGCTGAGTGGCATTCATTGTTGTTTCATGTTTTTGTGTGCCACCATGAGAATGTCAGAGCCTGAACCAGAGCAATGAACAAATATTAAATTTCTTGTTAAACTTGGTAAAAGTGGAAACAAAATCAGGGACATGTTAGTCCAAGTTTATGGGAATAATGCCATGAAGAAAACAGCAGTGTAAAAGTGGATTAAATGTTTTTTCTGAAGGAGGGAATGCATCAATGATGAACAGAGGTCAAAGTGGCCAGTAATGAGCAGAACTCATGAAAACACTGCAAAAATTTGTCAAATTATACGTCAAAATCATTGGCTGACTGTGAGAAGCATAGCAGACCAAGTAGACATTGATAGAAAAACAATTAAGAAAATCTTAACTGAAAATCTTTTTTTTTTTTTTTTTTTTTTTTTTAGACAGATTCTAAATTTGTCACCCTGGATAGAGTGCTGCGGCATCACAGCTCACACCAACCTCCAACTCTTGGGCTTAAGCGATTCTCTTGCCTCAGCCTCCCAAGTAGCTGGGACTATAGGCACCTGCCACAACGCCCAGCTATTTTTTGGTTGTATTTGTCATTGTTGTTTGGCAGGCCTAGGCTGGGTTTGGACTTGCCAGTTCCTGTGTATGTGGCTGATGCTAAGCTACAGGTGCCAAGCCTTAACTGAAAATCTTAACAGGAGAAAGGTATGTACAAAAATGGTCCTGAAGGCAGTCACTGATGAACAAAGTCAGAAGAGAATCAGAGTTTGCCAAGACCTTTTGAAGAGACAAGATGACGTTTTGGGTGATGTTATTGTCACTGGTGATGAAATATGGATGTACCAATACAACCCTGTAACAAAACATCAAAGTGCACAATGGAAGTCAACCAATTCTTCATGACCAAAGATTCCACCTGGACAAACAGTTAACAAAGGTTATTATTTGAAAGTGCTGAAAAGGCTGTATGGAACAGTGACAAAAATGACCTAAACTTCTCACCAACAACTCATGGCTCTTGCATCACAATAATGCACCAGCTTATACAGCACTGTCTCTGAGTGAGTTTTTATGCAGTAAACAAATAACCCTCCCTGCTCACCTGATCTGCCCCTCAGTGACTTTTCTCTTTACCCAAAGATATAATAAATATTGAAGGAAGACATTTTGGTGACATTCAGGACATCAAGGGTAATATAGTGACAGGTCTAATGGCCATTCCAGAAAAAGAGTTCCAAAATTACTTTGAAGGGTAAACTAGGCAGTGACATTGGTGCATAGCTTCCTAAGGGGAGTACTTTAAAGATGACCCCAGTGATATTCAGCAAAAAGGCTTGTAGAACTTTTTCTAGGATGAGTTTGCAAACATAATTGTCAGACCTCATAGCCACAAAGCTAATATAACCATAGGAATACTAGAGGTATACCCCATAGAAAAATTTAACTTACAGTTGTTCATTGAGATTATGGTTTTAATACAGTAGACTAAAGATATTTCAAAACTTGTAACTATTTTAAACTTTTCAAAATCATTATACAAGTATATTAGCCCAAGTAATAATTAAAAATCACCATTCATGTCCAAAAATTAGTTTTTCCAGTCTTACTGTATCCAAATTCTTAACCATTTAAGGAAACACAATTTAAATCAAAAACACTTTATGACCAAAGAATTTTGATCTTTAGGACCTCGTCAGGTTAATATCTGAGACTGAAAAATTGCTTTTTAATTTTTCACATTCATTCACCATTTAACATTTGTTCAACACCAACTATATGTCAAACATATATTGCTAGGTTCTTTTTAAAAATATATTAGATTCTCGCTCATTTACTTTGCTGATTTATGCATGTTAAACATTACTGTCTGTAACATAATCAGTGAAAAGAATATTTCCCAGTTCTCTGTGTAATGTGTCTTTCTAAGATAGCCTTGAAATTTAATCCAATGTCTGCATTATCTTCCTCATAAAAGGGGACAAATGCAATTGATAGTAAATGACATCAACATTCTTTTCTACTCACCCAGCAAAAATTATGACCTGTGGTTGGAATATTTCTAAAGCAAATCTATAGCTAATTGGAACTTGTCTCTATAGCAGGGTTGTTTAGAGAAGTGGATAAGGATCACAGAAGTGGCAGATCACAGATGCATAAGTTAAGAAACTGAAGTTGAATGGAAGTAAAAGAAATTTTTAAGATCTCAGTTAGCCAGGGCCAACTCAAGCTAGAATCCATTTCTATTTCCCAGATCAGATCAATCTTTTTTGTACCACAAAATGAAACTGAGTGCTTTGATTCTACAACCGATATCTCCTGGATATATTTTTGCTTATGTGTGTATATACAAATGATTTCTTTAATTATTTGAGTAGTTGAGTATTTTTGAAGCATGAGGTTTCCTTTTATCATTTCAAACAGAATAGAGAAACCACCAATTTCTTACAACCCATAATTATCAAGTAGGCTCATTTCAAATTGGAAAAACAATTTTTATCATTTTGTGTCTATGTCTAAGAAATTCAGCAGTATCCAAAATGGCTCAGATGACTCTTATGTTCATTTGTATGTGTCTTTTAATGGAATACTAGGAAAGAAGGAAGAAAGGAAGGAAGGAAGGGAGGGACCCGCACAGTGGTACAATGAGTGCTGAAGACTATTCTGTTGTTTAAGCCTTTGGCCACATTCTGTAGTGTGTGGTCTCTGGATCAGTGGTTCTCAGTTGTCAACCATGAATGCACAATAATATACGCTGAAGAGCGTCAAAGAATGTGATGCCTGGGCCCCATCCCAGCAAGTCTAATTTGTTGGTCTGGGACAGGGCCTACCAATGGGGCTTTTTTTTTTTTTTAAATCTCTTGAAGTAATGTCAGAGCTGACAGCCACTTTTCCAGATGCTGTTCTGGGGTCAAGAGAAACAATTGCACTAGTTACAAAAATGGGAATCTATTCCTTGTGATGTGAGCTTCTTCCTTCAAATGAACTAGAGAAGGGTAGATGGACACTTTCTCATAAAAGATAAAGTCTGTTGCCTTTGTTAGAAATTTATCACCACCTTCAAGGATTGGGTCATTGTCTCAAACAACCTAGTAAAAACTTAGCTGTCCAAGCAGACTGACAGGACTCCATGGTCAGGTTTCAAACCCTTAAGAACCTTGTAAAGCACAAGGTCTGAGAACGCTAACTTCCCGAAATGATCATTCAACTATTCAACTATTAACTCAGAAATCTTATTTAGGACGAAGAAAATAAGAGAACTAGAAGCAGAGTTTCCATCAAATTTGCCCAGTTTTAATATAAAATATCTTCTTAATTTTAGTACGTGTACTACCAATGTAGCATTTTAAACAGCCATCTCCTAAAACCTTGGCTCCTTTTTTTTGCATTAGTATAGTCAGTGAGGGAAATGGGTATATTCATCCCCACTTAAAGACAGAGAAGACTGCATAGTTTCAGTGACTTGTTCAAAGTCAACAGTTATTGACAGAACCAAGAAGTTGCAGTTCGTACTATAAGTATTTCTACAATTCGTACTATAAGTATTTCGCAAATACTTATCTGAAGACATATTTTAGGAATCATGATCCAAGGCTACATCAACTGTCATGAAATGTAAAACAACCATAAAAATAATAAATCTGGAGCGAAATAAATCCTACAACTTGAAAGATAGATCTCTATAGTCTATAAAGCCATGTACAAATTATATTTTGGCTTTTTTTAGTTTTATCATCATTGAGTTTCAAATGAATTTTGTCTCATTATGTCCTTAATAGCTAATTCAAGTGTAGGTATAAAATCATGTGATAAAATGGTACAAATAAGGGGAAAATTATAAGCAATTATTTACTCCGGACTACTAGAAATAGCAAATTAGACCCTTTCAGCATAGTGACTCTACATAGTTTTTAGAAAAGAAACTAAATATATCTTACAGAAATCTATCTGGCACTGGGAAAATAAAAATGTTTCCCCTCATTTCCTACCCTCAAAAAAGTAAACACCCCCAAAAGAGAGACTGGCAAAAATAAGAATTATTTCTCTCCCTTTTTCTTTGTTTGTAGCAGATATTGATAGCTCATATCCAAGGCCAGGAAGGGTTTCATATTGGGGTCCAGGGTCTCAGTACCTATAAATACAGCTGTAACATCTTGAGTACTATTAAAGAAAGTGAACACAGGGCCTCTGGTGGCCATATACATTACTGAAGGGAGGAGGAATTACCTATTTTCCCAAACTTATTCCATTAAGAATCAAATAACATAAGGGTCACTCATCCACAGCATACATACATCAAAAACAATGACAATGTTGCCAACAAGAAACAAATCAAGAAGGGTTCATGCTCCAAGTAACCTGGAAGGCTCCGAGCTCAACAAGGAAAAAACACACACTGTTCTCCCTTCACCCTCCAGAGTAAGCCCTGGAATGATGATACCTTGGCTTTGTTCAGTACTGAGCTCTCTAGACAAAAGCAGTCCCTCCACTCGGCATTTATTTTTTGTAATTCCATTTAAAAGTCTTAAGGAAGCTAAATGTATTTTTTCTAAAAAAAATTAAGATTTATTTAAAGCAAGCAGGCTTGGAGAATGTCTGGAAGAAATAGGAAGCTCTTTTTTCACCTAAACAGATTTCAAATTTCTGTACTTAAAAAAAGTGTTTGCTACCTTGTTTCTGCCTCATGACCATTTCCCACTTTTAGTTTGCAATACGTGTATCGTATATTAAAGTACTCAACTTGGAACCAGCCACTGTAAATTTGTAAGAATGGCATGAAATCTTCAAAGAGACTCACATTACTTAAAATCTGTTTGCTGTGCAATTTTTAAAGAGAAAAGGAAAACACTTGTCTATGAACAAGATCTCCAAACTCAATTTTTCTCTAAAATGCTCTTTAAAATAGGCTGTTGAGAAAAGTGACTCTTTCCCGTTGTTTCTTGACATTTAAAATCTCTGTTAACAAGTCCTTACTAAACAACTTTTTCTTTGTTGCAAGCTTAGGTTTTCTATTTCACTATTATAAAACAGAAAAGTAATTGCATAGCAATCATGAAAGATATTTTTATGACTTTGATAGTAATAAAGCAGAAATTTAACTTTTTATACTCAAGGTAACATATATTTAGCCACGGACATGTTAGGGTCTCTTCTAGTAGTTACACATCAAGTTTTTTGTTTTTGTTTTTCTTAAGACAGAGCCTCAAGCTGTCACCCTGGATAGAGTGCTGTTGCATCACAGCTCACAGCAACCTCCAATTCCTGGGCTCAAGCAAGTCTCTTGCCTCTGCCTCCCAAGTAGCTGGGACTACAGGTGCCCGCCACAACACCCGGCCATTTTGGGGGGGGTTGCAGCCGTCATTGTTGTTTGGCAGGCCATGCTGGATTCGAACCCGCCAGCTCAGGTATACGTGGCTGGCGCCCTAGCCCGTCAAGCCACAGGCACCGAGCCAACGTAATCACTGTATTTTTTTTTCCACCCATGAAATACAAGTAATAGCCTTTACTCATTTGTGCAAAACAGAATATCTATGTTCTTTTGCTGCCACCCAGTGGCACTGATCCATAAATGCTATGATGACAAATCTCAAACAGGACAGAAAGGCTTTCGGGGAGCATGAAAGTGAGACACACGCACACTTTTAAGAAAACCCAACACACGCACACTTTTAAGAAAACCCAAAGAAGGAAAATCCATGTTGTTAAAAGTGGTCAGTTATTAAGTCCCATTTGTTTATTTTTGTTGTTGTTGCAATTACCACGGCAGTCTTCTTCATGAAGTCTTTCCCGAGGCCGATATCTTCCAGTGTTTTTCCTATGGTTTCTTTGAGGACCTGTCATATATTTACCAATCTCCTCCCACACACAAAAATAAATAAATAAGGGTCACCAGTAATGTACCAAGGATGACAATTTTACACATCTCTGGCAGGTAGATAGAGGTGAGCTATATTTTATGAAGAATGAGTTTCTGAAAGGTTGCTCTATCTGATGTGTTTGTTTCATGTCTTCACCATCCTTGTAAGAGTCACACATTTTATAAATGTAAGGTTGTAAATTACTTTCTAATTATGGTTTCTGGACTCAAAAGTAATTAGAGTAGATTCAAATGGAATTTTTGCTAGTGTTCCTTCTTCTGCTATCATAGCTCTTACAAAAGCCCTAATTTGTCAAGGCAAAAAAAGTATTGAACTGAATTTTGTTGTATGAAGAAGCTTTTTTATAATTAACCAATTTACTTTCATCCTATTTCTAAACATTCACAAGCAACATTTAATTTTCTGACAGTTGTGTTTTCTCAGTGTCTACTGAAAGCAAAGAAGAGAATTCCTCTATATATTTTGTAATTCCATATCAAAGACTACTTTTAATTTTCTATTTCTTGGATGACTTCTTATTATTTCCCTTTACAATAAATTCTTTAATCTTCTTAAGCATACATTGAGCATTTCCTCATCTGCTGGCTGGACATTTTTCTTTACTGAATTAATCCTTTTGCTCATTTTGAATTTTTTTTTCTTTTTGTTAGAGGAGACTGGAGTTATATTCTTGATATCTCTATAATCAGAGAAAAGTATTGGGATGAAAAAATAACTGCTTAAGGATCACCAAACATGATTTCTAATATAAAGCAGCTATCTTTGTTACATATTAAGCATACTATTACCATGTAAAATGTTCTTACTTTCAAGTTCCTTGGTATTTGAAATTTCTATGTGTCACAATACTGGTAACTTTTATTTTTCTCTTCCTTTCCTTCCTTTTTTCTCTCCAGTATGACTAATAATTTTAAAATGCCTTTGATCCCGTGCCTTTTGATTTTTCTCATTTTTAAGTCAACTAACAAAATATCAAATGACACATTCATTAATAATGTCTATGTGTTTTTTATTATCTGAATTATGGAGGCTATATTGCTAAAAGCAAAATTTCTTAAGAAATCATATCTATATGGGTATGGCAAAGTGGCTCAGACATGCAGAGTCAGCCTACATCCCTTCTATTATAAAAATACTCTTTGGTAAATGGCCTGCAGAAATTGTACAGAAAATCATATTGGCCAAGCCAAACACGGGGCAGGCGTACTTTATATGGACTTAGAGGATAGATGTGGGGCTGGAAGAAATGGTACAGAATTCAGAGAAAGCACCAGTTCTAGGACAAGGAAGATATTCACATATGTTTAAGATGATAATATTTACCTGAAATATGATATTGTCAAAATGATTTACAAAAAATTTCATGCTTTAATATGAAAATAGCCTCTCAAAATTGCTCAAAATATCAAGCATATTTTTCATGCTTACTAGATAATAAAGAAGGGAGTACTAATTGGTTGGGGAAAGGGGTTATATTAAAAGATAATGAATTGAAAATATTTAGTCCTGTGTTTCTATAAAATAAAGAGATGACATCAAACATTTTATAATATTAATTATTTAACAGGAGAACAATCAGATGTCACAACCAATTTTAAAGGGGAATTTAAAAATATTTATTGGTAAAACAATTCTATTCACAGAGTAATAATAGAATTCACTAGACATAACTTTTTCATTTTCTGGAAGAAATGCATTTGTTTATATCCCATTGTTTTTCAAAAAATTACAAAGTTGAAAAATAGCTCAAAAACTAAGAAAAGCATAGAAATCTTAGAAAATTGTGGTGAGCATGTGATTTAATAGTATTTATTATCCATTTCACACTCTCACAATTTTCCCTGAATTCACAATCATACACCATTCCTTTTATACATCAAAATAAAAGGAAGTATTTTTACAAAACTTAACATTTCATAAAGTCCTAAGATAACCTAAGATCACTTTCAACAACTGCATTCTGGTCAGTGAGGGAGGAAGGGCCTCGTGGTAAAAGGTAAGAAAGAGGGAACCTCTCAATATTTACACAGGGAAGAGATGAATGGGCCAATTCAGCCTCAGGTATTCAGCTGGGGAAACACTATGCATGCATTAAATCAGCACAATTTAGTCCTACATCGTATGTGGAATAAGCAGATGAGGAATTAACATTCATTTTTTTTCTTGCTAACTCATATTTTTTTTCCCACTATAACTGAATAATTGAAGGTGCAGAGTCTGATCCAGAGAAGGCAGCACAGGTGCATGTGTTTCAAGCACCTCATGGCATTTGAAGCTTTGTTTGAAGAAATTTAGTACCCAGTGTTAGTAACAAAAGAAACTCTGAGAAATAAACTGCAACAGGCAGATCCTGTAATCTCTGCACAGTGATTAAACCAGCATGTGTGTTAATATCTATTCTCTGTCCATTTAGATTCTGTTGCACCAAAGGGGATGGGGAGGGAGAAAGGATGAAGAAAGACAGAAGGAAAAAGGAAAAGAGGAAAGGAAGGTGTGAGAAGAAGGGGGAGAGAACAGCTGGAAGGAAGGACATGGGCACATTTATTTTAAATGCCACAGAGGCATGTACAGATGGTTACAGCCTTCAGTCATTTCATCTCAGCCACACGCGGTGGATATACCCACCTCACTTTAATCATGAGAAAGAGAAAAAGGAATCTTGGACCTGATGGAAAGAGCTTCTCTGGGCTTTTTAATATTAGATTAAACTCTGTTTGTAATGTTTTTCTAGATCAAAAGTTCTTTATTGTATACAACACAGTATCTCTCTTAAAACTCTTTTTCAAAAATAAGTATCCAATAGATTCTTCATATTTTTTCCTCAAACTCTTTTAGTTGTTCCCAAGTTTTGTTTCTTGGAAGAATTCCTTAAGGAAATCTGGTAAGTTTGCAGTTTCTCAGGCTCCATATTACTGATAAATCTGAATCTTTCAAACAAAAAATCTCCATCTGTATCAAACACCATGGATGACGGGTGATGTTTCGTTACACTTTGAGAACAATATCCTACTGAGGTGGGAGACACGTTTGGAAAATGAGCTTGTCCACACACAAGGATAATAACCACTTAATTGAATATTTACTTAAGTAATATGTCCTCCCCATAATACTTTTATTTTCTATAGGTTACACTTTGTAGAATATAAGTGAAATTCAGATAATTTTATTTTAACTTTGTAGACTTGCATAAAAAGAAATTAAGTTAAAATCAATTTCATAATATAATTTTCATAAATAGTTCTGAAATTCAACAAACTGTTAATTTTTTTAACCAGGTAATCGAAAGTTGACTTTTTATGTAATGTCAGAGGTTATTTTAATTTATCATTTACAGTATTCCTGAGGCCCTTTTTTGTCAGGAAAAAGTATAGCCGAAATGGAAAAGTCACTCAGTATAATTATATTTATAGGCATAGCAACAGAACTATTCCAGAGTCATTCCACAATGATTTTCAGTCATACTGATGAGCTATAATCTATCTACAGAGTAGTAGAGGCTATAGTTTATTGGTTTGAAGCAAAGTTAAATTTAGATGGGTTCTCAAAGAGGTTATTTCAACTCATTTTCATTCCAGAGTTCTAATCAGAGCCACCTAATCTTTGTCCTACAGGAAAGCTACTTAAATAAATTCTCATCTCTCTAAAGTGAAGTTAATTTCTTCAATTTTCTTATCAAAGTTTCCTTTGGAAAATGAGTTAGGTAAGAAGGTACAATCTTAGAAAAGTCATCCATGCTAGAAATTTACCAGGCCAGAGAGTTCAAGTTAGATTTTACAATTCTACAACAGATTGTCTATTTATTATATACATAACAATTGAACAATCGATCTATCTGTCTATCTAGAGATATACAGAAAGGGCCAAAGAAATGTATTTTAAGGTAGGAAAAATTGCATTAAAATTATAACATTCAAGTCATGTTGGACTTCTACAATTATAAGTTATACAAGATACATTATACAAGATAAATGTTATTGGTATTTACTGAGAATTACATTTTAATACTGTTTTTTCCTTTTTGAAGTTGGGTATATAAGGCTGGGCCCAGGCGCTCATACCTGTAATCCTTGCACTCTGGGAGGCCAAGGCAGGTGATTGCTTGAGCTCTGGAGTTTAAGATCAGCCTTAGAAAGAGTGAGACCCTGTTTCTACAAAAATAGAAAAACTAGTCCAGTGTTAGAGTGGGTACCTATAATCTCAGCTACTCAGCAGGCTGAGACTAAAGGATCTCTTAAGCCCAAGAGACTAAGGTTACTGTGAACTGTGATGCCATGGCACTCTACTCAGGGCAACAAGGTGAGACTGTCTCAAAACAAATAAATAAAAATAAATAAATGAACAAATAAATAAATATAAAATGGATATACATATTTTGGTATCCTTTGGATGTGTGTATGTGTATTTGCTTATTTACCTGTATTATAACCTATTTATTAGCTATAAAGGTTTCCATGATAACCTTTATTACTGTAAGTAATGAAATTATTTCTTCATACAGAATGAATCTTTGATTTGTTGAAAAGAAGGTCAGTGGGGCTGTGATGTTTCACAATAGCCCTTAAAAAATAACTAAACCATACAATCTCAGGCATTGTATGGGAGGAAAGAAATATTCTAATTTGCTAAGTATAGTTAAAAATATTTATAATCCGAACAATACTTAATACCAGAAATATATGTATATTTAGGACTATAGTCATTTGGGTTAGGGTGTTATCTTACCAAGAGATCGTCATCGGCTGCTTCAAGATTATCTCAATCCACAAGGGTAGTCTAGCAAGGGCGAGGGGAGGGGAATGTGAGGGGGAAGCAATTGGCGGGATCTCACCCATAATGTGAGGGTGGTCAGCATAGCCTCCCCCCTGTGAAGGGCTCAACTACAACTTGAACTTCACTTTAGAAATGAAAACAATGTAACCTAAACATCTGTACCCTCAGATTAATTTGAAATAAAAAAATAAATAAAAACCTATTCACACACACTCACAAAAATGTCTCAATATAAAGGTAATAGATAAATCAATAAATGACAATGTTCTATCAACTTGAATTTCAAGATAAAATTAGATAATGCTAAGAATATAGAATCATTTATTTTATAGTTCAATGAAGACATTTGAAGATTTTGAGACTGAATATCTCAAGTCAGTAATCATGTTTGCAGGAAACAAAATCTGACATGCATACATTTATAAAAATTACATGAAACAAATCAGCTACATGAAAATGCTCCAGACCTAGAAAAGTTAAAATGACAATTATTTTTTCAACGTGGAATTGGGAATTAGAGAAGAGAAGAAGTTGGAGAAATGCCAGAGTTAAGATCTTGGTGAGAAATAAAGAATAGTTGAATAAGTATTTTTTTTTTTCACAAGTGTCCTTAAGGCTTTGAAAATGTCATCCCTCTTCTAAAAATCTCATGACATTTAAATAAAAGGAAAAGAAAAACTTTGTGATAAATCTAAAATTAAGCAGAAGACTGTACTTTGCTTTTCTACCTCTTTTTTCCTAGACATTTGCACTGCCATTTTGAAGGTATTTCTCAGATATTTGTAGGCATTTTAAGGATGGAGACACTAAGCTAAAGAGTTAAGCTGCATACCCACAGTTAGATAAGAAAACAGAAGTTAAGTACACTTTAGAAACCAGATATCCAGACTCAAGGGCCTTAATTCTTAAGCCACACTCCCATTTAATATCACCACTGTGGCTTTTACCACGACAAAAAACGTAATTGGATCCATGAAAGCCGAGCTTTGGGGGGCACTATCAGAATTACACGTTATCTTTCATCTTGAAATCTCACAAAGCTTTATTAAACTGCTCAAAAAGGAAGTGTTATTGTTCCCATGTCCCTCACTCTCCCCAAAAGATAGCTCAAGCGGATTTATCAGGTGACTAAGTGGGAGTACTAAAGAGGTTGTATTTAATTCAGGGGAAGATATTCTTCTTATGAACACAGAAGCTTTTGTGGTGTTGGTGCTAAAATGTTTCCTTGTCGGAGGACTTACGTCTTATGAAATGCAGAAGAAAAGAGGGAGTTTGCCACAGAAAATGTGTTTGGTACATTGGAAAACCAAAAGGTAAAATCTTCTTCCTTGCCGTGTTGTGATGTGAGAACGTAAAGATAACCTTGGAATGATCAACAACTGACTCATATGAATCAAAGGCTGTGCTGTGTAAGCAAAGTAAAGGGAGAAATTGCTATAGAAATTGTCTGGGTGACTGAGGCTGAAAAATATGCTTGATGAATCTTTAAAGGCAGTTTAAAATCCAATCATTTTTCACTTAAAAAGTTCATTATGTTAATATTATCTAATTATGTTTAAGGTAAAAGTTAGGATGTTGGTACTGTTTTTATTGGACTATCTACTTAGAGAATTGTAGAAGAAATGTGTGTAATGGTTTCAATTACTTATATTTGTTTTGTGTGTTTGGCATGAATAAAAACTAAGAACTCTGCTCTCTTACCTTCTAATGCATATATACACAGACCACATTTTTAAATGAGTCAAGATAAGGAAGAGGGTTATTAAATCAACCACACACAATATTCAATAGTGGATGCCACTCTTCTGTTAATTCACTAAAATCTTATGTCAATAATTCTCCATGTTATTTTTTCAGGCCCTTTCAGGAACAATTTTACTCACCCCATTTAGAAAAACCAACAGTCAGAAGAGGAAAAAAAAAATCCTTATCTGAAACTTGAACTTATCAAAACTCACTTGTCTTGAAATTAGCCTGAGAATGTCCAGGCACTGGAATTTCTCACTGGATTTTTTTTGCCCCCCTCCCACCTTTAAATACTTAGAGTATAAAGGCATTTCCAAATGATTATCTTTTGAGTTTGTAACTAGGCTCAATTTAGAGGTATGTGAGGATACAATAATTAGGTTGCCTAACAATTTTCACTCAGAGGTATTGTTACAGAAAATGAAAATTCCACCTTCTCCTTACCAAACATTCAAATGTACCAAAATGTGTTGGTTTTTGTGTTTTACTCTTTTCTTTTCTAAGTTACATATGAGGTACTAAAGGAGGGAGGTTAACCGGCCTAATTCTCCCTCTGGGTGATTTATGATGTGGGTATAAAAAAAGGGAAGTGGGTAATAAAAAAAAAAAAAGAAAAAAGAAAAAATCTTCCTTTACCTCATTCTAAATCTGGTGAATTGCTGTAAACAGGGCACGAAATCTCTGGACAGCGACAGTCCAAGTGAATCCTAATTTCATCATACCCGAGTCTTGTCACTGAGTGATGTTCCCTGGCAGACTCCAGACATTTGCACCTTGGTGGTTGGGTCAGTGGCTCAACCTGCAGGTGCTGCCCTGGACCCCGGTGTGGCCCCCACACTCCCATACTGCCAGGGGCTTCTGTCAGCACTTCAGAACGCTTTAATAGTCTTCTGTTACTCACAGTTATCTCTACAAATTGTTCTGAAAAATCACCAGTAAAGTTCTGATGTAATTTGTGAGTTCCCACAAGCTAGCTGAAGAGCTGCATCACCTTTGCCCCACATTTCCTTGCCTACCTCCCCCGGTCCCCTCTAATCTGGAGGCTGAGCTCTTCCAGTCAGGCCTATTTGGTATAAAGAAGCCTTTTATGTCAGAAGCTGAGATGGCAACAGATGGAACTTAAAACCAGAGTCCCCACAGACCTCGGGTCTGGGAGGTCAGTCTGGGTGGTCCTTTTAACTCCTGAAGTCACTGTGCCCATCAAGCCTGGGATGCCCTAGCTTGGGGTCATTCCATCAGGGGCAATTTCTACTGTGCCTGAATTACATTCCCCCAGGAGAAGATTAATTAGTGATTTACTTCCAGGTTACACACCTAAAACACAGTGGTTACTCTAATAATCCTGCTCAAATGCTGAGCATGTTAAAAATGGACTAAATATGAAAATGATAAACTAAAAAAGATTTTAAAAACTTAGTAATGAACATGTGAAAAACCAAAAAGACTGAGTTGAAAAGTTTAATTATTAATTATAAATATTTTAATAATAAATATGAGAGAAAACAAAATTTTGTGTATAGATGCCTATCATTTATCAGACCAAATGTAATTTCCCATAAGAGGCCCATGAATTTTAAAATAACAAAGGACTATGAGAATGATTTTCAAAATTAATAATTTTATACCTCAGGCATTAATTCTTTTTCTTGTAAAATTCAATTCAAAACACATTTAAGTGCTTATATTTTAGCCCTTACCCCAAATCAAAGAGAATCTAACATTCAAAATATTTTCCAAAAGATCTCTTCTCGGTAGCATCATGAACAGTCTATAATGACAGCTAACATTATGAAATACGTTTGATTTTCCCGTCATTTCTGATCCTCCAGTTGGGTAACTGACTTTAAGCCATATGAAACTCAAGTTTAATTTGAACTGAGACAGAACAATAAAAAATACAGCTGAATTTCTGCATAGAAGGACTTGCACACATGTATCTTATACAGAGCTGTTTTCCAATTTTCTTCAGAATTGCTAGGAAGAGCACAGTATGTTTCTTTCATTAGATAATGTCCACAGGGGCTTGCCTGTGCAGTTCAGCGTCTGTATGGGGGCTTCACCTGAGTACCTGTTCAATGATCAGGCGTGTCCAAGAGTGCCTCATCCCCTGCTATTTTCCTGACTGAACGAATCTGATGACTACTCACCTGATTGGACCATGTGTACAAACTGCATAAGAGCAGTAGGGACAGTTATAAAATCTCAGAGAGAAGGGGGACTCATATATATGTCATTGCTGAATACCACTGTGGTCACCTTCAAAGTATTCCCCTGGGGCAGCTACGTACCAATGCCAGTGCCTAGTCCACAAAGAGCAATTTGGGGACCCTTTACTTGAATAGTCATCAGAGCTGTCTTCCTACTACCCTTGATATCTTGAATATCATCGAAGTATCTTCCTTCAACATTTTCTTTATCTTCGGGTGAAGAAAAGTATTACTGGGGACAGATCTGGTGAGTAAGAAAGGTATTCCAGGGCGGCACCTATGGCTCAGCAAGCAGGGCACCAGCCCCATATACCGACAGTGGAGGGTTCAAACCTGGCCTCGGCCAAACTGCAAAAAAACAAAAAATAGCTGGGCGTTGTGGCGGGCGCCTGTAGTCCCAGCTACTCAGGAGGTTGAGGCAAGAGAATCGCCTAAGCCCAGGAGTTGGAGCTCTGTGACACCATGGCCACTCTAGGGAGGGCGATAAATTTATACTCTGTCTCTACAAAAAAAAAAAAAAAAAATGAAAGA
>CAUYON010184098.1:0-26053 GCA_963573935.1 Arctocebus calabarensis | reverse complement strand
CCTGTAGTCCCAGCTACTTGGGAGGCAGAGGCAGGAGACTCGCTTGAGCCCAGGAATTGGAGGTTGCTGTGAGCTGTGATGCCACAGTACTCTATCCAGGGTGACAGCTTGAGGCTCTGTCTCAAAAAAAAAAAAAAAAATCCAACCTTACTTTTTCAACATATAGATGAGAAAATAAAGAACATTAAGCTAAATGAGTTGGGCAAAGTCACTCTCACAAAAAATAACTTCACTTCATTAGTAAATAATGTATTTCTTCCATAATTAGAAGTGCATCTTTTAGGATTACAGTTTTTTTTTTTTTTTTGAGACAGAGTCTCAAGCTGTCACCCTGGGTAGAGTGCTGTGGCGATATAGCTCACAGCAACCTCAAACTCTTGGGCTTAAGCGATTCTCTTGCCTCACCCTCCCAAGTATCTGGGACTACAGAAGCCTGCCACAATGCCCAGCTATTTTTTGGTTGTAGTTGTCATTGTTGTTTGGCAGGCCCGGGCTCGGTTCAAACCTGCCGCCTCTGGTGTACGTGGCTGGTGCCCTAGCCGCTAAGGTACAGGTGCCAAGCCAGGATTATAAATTTTTTTTTAAATGCTAAACTTGGCTTAGTGTCTGTAGCTCGGCAGCTAGGGCGTTAGCCACATATACTGGAGCTGGCAGGTTCAAACCCAGCCTGGGCCTGCCAAATGACAACTACGACCAGGAGGAAAAAAAAAAAAAGCTGGGCTTTGTGGCAGGAACCTGAAGTCCCAGCTACTTGGGAGGCTGAGGCAAGAGAATCGCTTAAGCCCAAGAGTTTGAGGCTGCTGTGAGCTGTGACGCCACAGCAAAACCGTTGCCAAAAAAAAAAAAAAGCTGAACTCAAAAAGTAAAAACTACACAGTCAGCCTATGTATTTGTTAAACTGAAAGCTTCCTGAGAGCGGGGTATTTCCCCATACCAAGTTATACATTAAGTACAAATGCCACTCAAGTAGCACATCTGAACATCTTGACTGTCTGAGAAGAAAGAAATTCAGACTACTTGTTACTCTAGAAGTTATTCCACTAGTGCTACAGTTCTTAAAAGTGCTGTTTTCCTCACTGTTCACGTAATGAAGAAATAGGCCCCAGAAGTACATGAATGATTTAAGGACATATTAATATTAAAAACAATATTCCTGCTGGGCATGACATCTCTCACCTATAATCCTAGTACTCTGGGAGGCTGAGGCAGGTGGATAGCTTGAGCTCATGAGTTTGAGGCCAGCCTGAGCAAAAATGAGACCCCCATCTCTACTAATAATAGAAAAAGTGAGGTAAGAGCCCAGGACTTGGAGGGTGCTGTGAGCTATGATGCCACAGCACTCTACCCAGGGCGACAGCTTGAGACTGTCTCAAAAGATAAAATAAAATAGGCTCGAAGCCTGTAGCTCAGCGGCTAGGGCACCAGTATATACACCAGAGCGGGGGTGGGTGGGTGGGGTGGTTTTGAAGACAGCCCAGGCCTGCTACACAATAAACAACGACAACTACAACCCCACCCACCAAAAAAGAAAAATTGCCAGGCATTGTGGCAGTGCCTGTAGTCCCAGCTACTTGGGAGGCTGAGGTAAGAGAATCGCTTAAGCTCTTGAGATTGCTGTGATGCCACTGCACTCTACCCAGGGTGAAAGCTTGAGATTCTGTCTCAAAATAAATAAATAAGTAAACACAATATTCGTCCTAAAGACGAACATTATAGTACAAAGTCACAATATGTTTTTCAGAAAGACTTTCTTTTGGATAAAAGAATATTTTACCTTAAAATTAACTCATCTCGCGCCATAACTTTGAAGTCTGTCTCACTCAGTCGAACCTATAATGAAAAATACAACATAAACTCAGTGCTCTTCCTGAACACACACACACCAAGTTCCTCCCTAAAGCTCTACACTGAATCCTATACACATCTCTATAGTATGAGATCTACCTGACTTGTTAAGTATTATTGTTTCTTTTAAAAAATCTTACTTAAATAAGTTTAAGCAAGTGAACTATTTAGTATCTTAACAATGGGAATCATCATTAGGGAAATACAATTAAAACCCCACTAAAATATTATCACTATATACTGATTAGAATAGCTAAAATGTAAGAATTAGTAGCAACACCAAATGCTAGTAAGCAGTCAAGAGAAACTGAACTTTCATCTGCTGGTGAGAATATAAAATGATATTGTTGCTCTGAAAAAGTCTGGCAGTTTCTTTTAAAACTAGAAATAGATGTGCCGGGCGGCGCCTGTGGCTCAATGGGTAGGGCGCTGGCCCCATGTACCAAGGGTGGTGGGTTTGAACCTGGCCCCGGTCAAACTGCAACAAATAAAAAAAAATAGCCAGGCATTGTGGTGGATGCCTGTAGACCCAGCTACTTGGGAGGCTGAGGCAAGAGAATTGCCTAAGCCCAGGAGTTTGGAGGTTGCTGTGAGCTGTGTGACACCACAGCACTCTACCATGGGCAATAAAGTGAGACTCTGTCTCTACAAAAAAGACATGCCAGCCAGGTGAGGTAGCTCATGCCTGTAATCCTAGCACTCTAGGCCAAGGTGGGTGGATTGCTTGAGCTCAGGAGTTGCTCAGTCTGAGCAAGAGCAAGATCCCACCTCTACTTAAAACAGAAAAACTAGCTGGGTACTGTGGGCCATGCCTATAGTCCCAGCTACTCAGGAGGCTGAGGCAAGAGGATTGCTCAAGCCCAAGAGTTTGAGGTTGCTGTGAGCTATGATGCCATAGCACTCTAACCAGGGAGACTTTGTCTCAAAGAAAAAAAAAGGATGTGCCATAGGACCCAGCAGTTACACGCTTAAGCATCCAAAGAAATGAAAATATCCCAGCAGCTTTATTTATAATAGGTGAATGGTTAAATTATGTTACATCAACACCATGAAATACTGTTCAGCAATAAAAAGAGACAGACATAAAACAACTTGAATAAAACTCAAGGAAATTATACCGAGTAAAAAAGTTTGTTTTGAAAAGGATACTGAAATAATAGTTACAGAAATGGAGAAAAGATCAATGGTTGCCAAAGTTTGGGGATGGGGAGGGGGTGAGTGAATGGGACTATAAAAGTAACTAACACAAAGTAGCTTTGCAGCGAGAGCTCAGATATGTACCTTGATGGGCGGTGGTTACCCAAAGCTATACATATGATAAAACTTCACACTGAAGTGAAGCGCACACTGATAAATGTGAGTAAGTTCTGAGGATTATACTAGTATCACTTTCCCTTTTTCATATTGTTGTTATTCAAGATGTTTGATAGTTATAAAAGATTTTAACACTGAAGGAGGCTCAATGGTACAAACAACCTCCCAGTTCATTTCCCTTCAACATCCTGCGAATCTCTAATTATTTCCAAATAAGTTTAAAAAAAAAAAGAGGCATAAGCTGAAATTGCTTCAAAAATTGAGAAATACTGAACGAATTCTCTATACCAAATGAAGATCATAAAGATTAGGTACTTCTCTCCTACTTACCATAGAATTAAGGCCTCACAGAATACTTAAAATCTTTTTTCCATAAAAAATGTTTTCAATTGTAATTAATCCATAAAATAGTAGAGAAAGCACTCAGTAATTTTCAAGATACTAAAGAGCAGTATAATCCTTTATTCATTTTATGGACCATGACTCCATAACTAAGAAATTTCTGTAACATATTATCTAAATTCTCCACCTAAATATTCAGTTTAGTAAGTACCTGTTTCACAACTCAATCACAAATTCCTCCTAGAAAGTATGTTACTTCTTTTTTAACACAGTGTGTAACAGTTACTAAACTGAATTAAGGAAGAAATGTAGAACAAGAAAACTAGCCCTAAAACAAAACTTCAAGTCGGGCTCATGCCTGCAATCCCAGCACTTGGAAGACGAAAGTGCGTGGATTGCCTGAGCTGAGTTCTGAGACCAGCCTAAGCAAGAGTTAAGACCCTCTCTCAAAGAAAAAAAAAAAAAAAAAAAAAAAAAGGCCAGGCATTGGGGGGAGGGGGAGGCACCTGCATTCCCAGCTATTTGGGCAACTGAGGCAAGAGGATCACTTGAAGCCAAGAGTTTGAGGTTGCTATGGGCTAAGATAGCACGACACTCTACCAAGGTTGCTGACAAAGACTCTCCCTTAAAAAAAAAAAAAAAGGCAAAACTTCAGAAGGGTATAATTTAAAAACTAGCTGTAATTGTTTTCTGAAAAATAAAAAAGTGATTTTAAATTATAACCAAAGGCCTTTAAATTAGGGAAAAAAGAAATAATATAGAAACTTATAATAATCTCTTCTTTTCACATTATTTGCAGCAAAATGTTCTATCACTGAACGCATATACTCCTAACTTTTGACATCATTTATACATAAATAAGTACCTGGAAACATTCATATACTAAAGGCTAAGACTAGATCATGAAAATTCCAAAAGCTGAAAATAGACTAAAAATATACTATAGATATGATATGCTATCGAGTACATGGTATATATACCCCCAACGCTATTATTGCTTTTGTTTTTTGGGGTTTTTTTTTGAGACAGAGCCTCAAGCTGTCACCCTGGATAGAGTGCTCTGACATCACAGCTCACAGCAACCTCCAATTCCTGGGCTCAAGCGAGTCTCCTGCCTCTGCCTCCCAAGCAGCTGGGACTACAGGCGCCCGCCACAACGCCAGCCATTTTTTGGTTGCAGCCGTCATTGTTGTTTGGCGGGCCCGGGCTGGATTCAAACCTGCGAGCTCAGGTGTACATGGCTGGCGCCTTAGCCCGTTGAGCCACAGGTGCCGAGCCGCAACGCTATTATTATTGTAAAAGAAAGGGGGGGAAAATAAATGATACAGATAACCTCCTCAACTATAGTATTTTTTTTTAAAAAAGGAAGTGCTTAAAACTGATTTTAAAAATATACCTTTTTGGGAAGAGGTTCTTCGTTGGTCATCTTGAATCCTAGAAAAGGGTTGGGGAGAAAAGAGTTTCAATTACTTTTCTTCCAATTAAGGGAAGAACAAAAAACACTAGCTCTTTCAAAGCAATTTATTAGCAAACTAAATTATGGTTAAAGTATTTTTTTTAATTTAAATAAACTTTTAATTTTAGAATAGTTTTGGATTTACAAGAAAGTTGCAGACAATACAGAGTTCCCATTTAACCAGTTCTCCCTTTAGCAACATGTTCCATTATAGTAACTACTAAAAATTCCCTTATAAAAACGTTAGTAATTTGAATCTTTTCAAGTTACTGTGAGGATCAAGAGAAACGTAATTTCTCATTACATTCTTACAACTCCTATGAAAAACAAGTCTTGCAGAAGTGATAGCCATGGGTTTCAGTTAGATACTGACCTTCAGGCAGTATCCAAGGCATATTGCTGAAGGGCTATAGAAGTGTGATACCTGTTTCTAAGTCTTCCCTTTTACGACATTACATTTTATTTCATAAGCAGAATCTATAGGTGTCAATTTACACTTGAATGAAAATATTTCTACATTACTTATTTTTATTCCACAGCATAATCTGTACCTCAAAATTAGCTTCTTTGTATAAGTTTATACATATTTCACTTAACCCTGTTACAAAAGGGTTGATGAATTCAAGTACAGAACAGTTTATTATGATGTCTTTTTGAACAAATGCTAATAGGAGCTATTATTCATTATATCACAACTTCACGCACTTAAAAAAGGCAAAAAGAAAATAGAAACCTGCAACAAACATACGTACTTTAAAGTAACAATGCATTAAAAACATGAGATTGGAGGAAAAACTTAAAAATAAATAAATAAAAAAATCAACTTCTAAAAATAAAAAATGTTGTTGCAGAACATAAAAAACTATGAGGTTAAAAAAAAAAAAGGAACAGCTAACCTAACAGACATAAAATCTCGTATGAAAATTCTATGAAGTGCCAGGTAAGGAGGCTCACACCTATAACTTAGCAGTCTAGGAGGCCCAGATGGTGGATAGCTTGAGCTCAGGAGTTCAATTACAATTGAACCTAAGCAAAAGTGAGACCCCCTGGCTCGGCGCCTGTGGCTCAGCGGGCTAAGGCGCCAGCCATGTACACCTGAGCTGGTGGGTTCGAATACAGCCCGGGCCCGCCAAACAACAATGACGGCTGCAACCAAAAAATGGCCCGGGGCGTTGTGGGGGGTGCCTGTGGTCCCAGCTACTTGGGAGGCGGAGGCGGGAGACTCGCTTGAGCCCAGGAATTGGAGGTTGCTGTGAGCTGTGATGCCACAGCACTCTATCCAGGGTGACAGCTTGAGGCTCTGTCTCCAAAAAAAAAAAAAAAAAAGTGAGACCCCATCTCTACTAAGATTAGAAAAAATTAGCAGGGTGTTGTGAAGGGTGTCTATAGTTTCAGCTGCTGGGGAGGCTGAGGCAAAAGGATCACTTGAGCCTGAGAGTCTGAGGTTGCTGTAAGATATGATGATGATGCTAGGGCACTCTAGTCAGGGTGACAGAGAGAGAAAAAAAAAAAAAGAGGCCGGGAGCAGTGGCTCACAAAACTAGCCAGGAGTGGTGATGCATGCCTGCAGTCTCAGCTACTTGAAGTGCTGAGGCAGAAGATCACTTGACCCCATGAGTTTTTTTTGTTAGACAGAGTCTCAAGTGGTTGCACTGGGTAGAGTGCTGTCACAGCTCACAGCAACCTCCAACCAACTCTTGAGCTTAAGCGATTCTCTTGCCTCAGCCACAACACCCAGCTATGAGCCCACGAATTTGAGGCTGTAGTGAGCTATGATGACACCAACTCTAACTCTGGCAAAACAGCAAGACCTTGTCTCAAAACAAACTAACCAAAAAAATACAAAAAACCTTTACAGTTTCCCTATACTTACTGATTCTAAACTGGAAATCTGACTAAAAAGTTTGTAAACTGAGTTTTTATTTTTTACGAGACAGAGTCTCACTATGTCTTCTTTGGCTGAGTGTTGTATCACAGGTCACAGCCACCTCAAACTCTTGGGCTTAAGCGATTCTCTTGCCTCAGCCTCCCAAGTGGCTGGGACTACAGATGCCCACCACAACGCCTGGCCATTTTGTGGTTGCAGTTGTGGTTGTTTGGCAGGCCCGGGCTGGATTCGAACTTGCCAGCTCCTGTGTATGTGGCTGGCACCCTGGCCGCTGAGCTACAGGCCCCAAGCCTAAACTGAGTTTTTAAAGGCTACTTCATATTTCTGCAAACATTTGATGATCAAAAGATCATCTTCCAATACCATGAGTTTTGTTTTATTTTCCTTTTCTTTTTTTTTTTGAGGCAGACTCTCACTTTCTCATTCACATGGAGTCTGTCATGTCATCATAGCCCAACGCAACCTCAAACTCGCAGTCTTCCTGCCTCAGGCTCCCAAGTAGCTGGGACTACGGGCTCATGCCACCAAAACTGGCTTACTTTTTCTATTTTTGGTAAAGACACAGTCGCTAGACTCAACTGCCTTATCTCAAGCAATCCTTGGGCTTTGGCCTCCCAGAGCGCTAGAATTACAGCCATGAGCCACCACCCCTTGGCCACTGGCTTAGTTCTTAAAAATCTCATGAGACACAGCGAACAGGCAAAAATCTGAGCCAAATAGCTAAATGTATATAATTTGTTTCATTAAGTCACTCTTTCTATGAAAACATGAACCTATTTCCATGATATAAAATATGTATGTCTCTTTTTTTTTTTCGTTAAATTGGTCTCTGCCTACTTTATGATCCTCGCTGCCCAGTTTATAATCTCTGCTACAGTTACAGAAAACTGCTTGGTGACCACCCTAATCTGGTAGCAGTCATTGCAATCACCTGGGAAATTGCACAATGTTTATCTTCACATATCTAAGTACTTCTATTTTAGCGTAACTTTTTTTTTTTTGAGACAGACCCTCAAGCTGTCACCCTGGATAGAGTGCTGTGGCATCACAGTTCACAGCAACCTCCAATTCCTGGGCTCAAGCGAGTCTCCTGCCTCTGCCTCCCAAGTAGCTGGGACTACAGGCGCCCGCCACAATGCTGGCCATTTTTTGGTTGCAGCCGTCATTGTTGTTTGGTGGGCCCAGGCTGGATTTGAACCCGCCAGCTCAGGTGTACGTGGCTGGTGCCTTAGCCTGTTGAGCCACAGGCGCCGAATCAGCATTTATTTTTCTTCACAGCTCTTATCATAAGTTGCTAATTTATACATTTATCTCTTTCCCACAATTATAAAGAATTGTTTGATTCACTGCTGATGCCCCCATTCAAACACATACTAAATAAAAGTTAAGAATAAGTGAATTTGCCTCAGTTAAAGATTAACTTATTTAAGTAAGCCAATCTATTTCTTTTTTGACAAACAAGATGATCATACCATTATGTAAAAATACAGAGAATAAACATAGGACTTAATGTAACAGTGATAAGAGTTCTACAAGCGACAGTATGAAAACAGCTAAATTTTACTACTAAGTCTAAGTAGTCTACCTGTTATCTCCTTAATGGGCACCCTACCTACTCAACATGTTGAATTTTGGTTATAAAACCTAAGTATCATGGATGCTATTTAATGTAGATTAAATTCCAGTTTATAAACTTTATTATAGTTGACCCCTGAACAAGACAGTTTGAACTGGTGGGTTCACTTACACATTTTTTTTGTTTGTTGGTTGGTTTTTGAGACAGTCTCACTTTATCCCCCTCAGTGAAGTGCCATGGCATCACAACTCACAGCAACCTCCAACCCCTGGGCTGAGGCGATTCTCTAGTCTCAGCCTCCCAAGTAGCTGGGACTACAGGCACCCACCACAACGCCTGGCTATTTTTTTGTTGTTGTTGTTGAAGTTTGGCCGGGGCCGGGTTTGAACCCACCACCCCCGGTATATGGGGTCGGCGCCCTACCCACTGAGCCACAGGTGACACCCACATTTGAGGGATGTGGAACCCACATATACAAAGGGCTGACTTTTGGTATATTTGGGCAGGTTCCACAGGGCCAAATGCAGAACTTGACTATCTTGGAACCAATCCGTCCATGTATACCAAGGAACATTTATATATGCTTCTACAATATGATACTTTCCCTAATTATTCTCTTAACAGACAGGTATTCTTACTCCATTAAAATACAATTAATCACAAGATTAAATTAGCAACAAATGAAACACTGATCTGTTTGCAATAGTCTCAAACTTTGAAAATAAAAACAAGTGGCTCAGCGCCCTGTAGCTCAGGTAGTAGGGCGCCAGCCACATACACCAAGGGGGGTGGATTCAAGCCCAGCCTGGGCCTGCTAAATAACAATGACAAATGCAACCAAAAAATAGCCAGGCATTGTGGTGGGAGCTACTTTGGAGGTTGAGGCAACATAATCACTTAAGTCCAAGAGTTTAAGGTTGCTGTAAGCTGTGATGCCACAGCGCTTTATGGAGGGTGACAAAGTGAAGACTTTGTCTCAATGGAAAAAAAAAAGTGGGAGAATTTCTGAGTCTCGGATTCCCCATCTCAAAGGATTATCTGACAGCCCCCAATTTTTGTGTTATTTTTGCTTATCTTTAGCAATGGTGACCAGCACAAAATGGGCGCTTAATTATTAGTTTCCTTCTCTCAAACAGATTTGGAGAGGTGCAGTGGTTGTGCCTATAAAATTCCAGTACTTTGGGGAGCTGATGCAGGAGGATTGTTTGAGCCCAAGAGCTAAAGACCAGCATGAAGAACATATTGAGACCATGTCTCTACAAAAAATACAAAAATTAGCTCCAGCTACACAGGAGGCTGAAGCAGGAAGATCACTTGAACTCAGGAGTCTGAGGTTGCAGCGAGTTATGATAAGGCCACTGCACTACAGTCTGGACGACAAAGAATCACAAAACAAAATCAAACACAACACAACATAGGTTCTGTCACTGTTTCTTGAAAAACCTGAAAAGATAATTCACATGTCTAGGATAATAATCATTTCATTTTCTTGTCTGTTTCTTCTTCTCTTTTTCTTTTTTGAGACAGAGTCTCATTTTGTCACCCTAGGTAGAGTTCTGTAGCATCATAGCTCACAGCAACATCAAACTCTTGGGCTCAAGTGATTCTCTTGCTTCAGTCTCCCAAGTCGCTAGGACTGTAGGTGCCCGGTACAACCCTCCCCCCTCTTTTTTTTTTGAGGTCTCGCTATGGCTCAGGCTGGTCTGAAACCTGTGAGCTCAGCCAATCCACCCATCTCAGCTTCCCAAGTGCTGGGATTATAGGCATGAGCCACCATGCCCAGCCCTGTCTTTGCTTTTAAACCCAATTGTAAAATTCTTGGTGATCTCCAATATTTACAATTATAAACAGCAGTTACTTAAATTTCTAACACTGACTTGTGTTCTTTACTCTTTAAAAAAAAATGTGATGTTGGGTAGATTTTAAATGCTTACGGTGGCTCACATCTGTCATCCTGTAACTTTGGGGAGGCCCAGGCAGGAGGATGGCTTGAGTCCAGGAGTCTGAGACTAGCCTGGGCAACACAGTGAGATCTTGTCTCTATAAAAAATAAAAAAATTAGCTGGGTGGGGGTAACACGCCTGTAGTACTAGCTACTTGGGAAGCTAAGGCAAAGGGATCACTTGAGCGCAGGAGCTGGAGGTTGCAGTGAACTATGATGAATCACTTAACTCTAGCGTGGGTGACAGATAGAGACCCTGTCTCAAAAAACAAACAAAACAGGCCATGCACATTGGCTCATGACTGTAATCCTAGCAATCTGGAGGGGTGAAGCCAGTGGATCACCTGAGTTTTAGAGTTCAAGATCAGCCTTAGCAAAAGTGAGATACTCCCCCTCCCCCACTAAAAACAGAAAAACTAGCTGGGTGTTGGGGCAAGCACTTGCAGTCCTAGCTACCTGTGAGGCTGAGGTAGGGGATAGCCTAAACCCAAGAGTTTGCAGTTGCTACATGCTATAATGCCACAACACTCTACCCAGGGCACAGAATGAGACTGTCTCAAAAAAGGTGTACAGCCTAAGGCGCCAGTCACGTACACCTGAGCTGAAGGGTTTAAATCCAGCCTGGGCCCGCCAAACAACAATGACAGCTGCAACCAAAAAATGGCCAGGCATGTGGTGGGCGCCTGTAGTCCCAGCTACTTGGGAGGCAGAGGCAGGAGACTCGCTTGAACCTAGGAATTGGAGGTTGCTGTGAGCTGTGATGCTACAGCACTCTATCCAAGGTGACAGCTTAAGGCTCTGTCTCAAAAAAAAAAAAAAAAAAAGACCAGTATCAAGAAAAAACCTAAATTTTTGAATACATTCCTAAATTTTTAATATGTCAGGTTTTATACCAATGTTTGTACTTTGTAAGTCTATTTTCAGACTCATAGGCCATTCCAGGTGTCTAGGGTATCCAACTTGAGAAATTCAGAGCCTTAATATTTAGAGAGAAAATGATGGGCTTAAGTTGATGGGCTGGGCATGGTGCCTCATGTTAGTAATTCTAAGCACTCTAGGAAGACAAGGAGAGAGGATTGCATGAGGTCGGGAGTTCGAGACTAGCCTGAGTAAGACCAGCCTGAGGAAGAATGAGACTCTGTCTCCGCCAAAAATAGAAAAAAATCAGGTGTGAGCCCTATAGTCCCAGCTACACAGGAGGCTGAGACAGAAGAATTCCTCAAGCCCAGACTAAGGTTACAGTGAGCTATGATGATGCCACTGCACTTTCCCAGGGGTGACAGACTAAGAGTGTCTCAAAACAAAACAAAAAATTTAATCTATCATATGGCATATCGAGAACCTATCTATGCCAGTTAAACGCATAGTCTAGCAAAAAGCACAGCAGAACAAGTGTAAACTGTAAAAGCATCTAAAATCGGGTGGCATCAGTGGCTCAGTGGTTAGGGTGCCGGCTCCATATACTGAGGGTGGCGAGTTCAAACATGGCCCAGGCCAAATTGCAACAAAAAACAGCCGGGCATTTTTGTAGTCCTAGCTACTCAGGAGGCGGAGGCAAGAGAATCACCTAAGCTCAAGAGCTGGAGGTTGATATAAGCTGTAACACCACAGTATTCTACTGAGGGCGACAAAGTGAACCTCTGTCTAAAAAAACAAACAAAAAAAGGCTCCGGCGCCTGTGGCTCAGCCACGTACACCTGAGCTGGCGGGTTCGATTCCAGCCCGGGCCCCCCAAACAATAATGACGGCTGCAACCAAAAAATAGCCGGGCATTGTGGCGAGCCTGCAGTGCCAGGTACTTGGGAGGTGGAGGCAGGAGACTCGTTTAAGCCCAGGAATTGGAGGTTGCTATGAGCTGTAATGCCACGGCACTCTCTCCAGGGTGACAGCTTGAGGCTCTGTCTCAAAAAAAAAAACAAAGCATCTATAATATTCAAATATTTGGAACAGGAAACTAATTCTCAATTTTGTCTTTTAACTTTTACACTGCATGAATGTGCTAAAAAATTTACTATTTCAGGGCAATTGTTTTTAGTCTGAATGATAAGCACAATAACCACCTATTCTAAATTCAGAAAGAATGGATATTCTAGGTTCTTGTAACAATCTATTCTCATATCAGAAAATAGGTTGACCAAAAAAAAGTCATTAATCAATTAGTTAATCCTAAAATTTTTTTTTTTTTTGAGACCAGAGTCTATCTTGCCCTGGGTAGAGTGCAGTAGTGTCATAGTTCACAGCAATGTCAAACTCTTGGGTTTTAAATGATTCTCTTGCCTCAGCCTCCCAAGTAGTCGGGACTACAGGCACCTGCCACAAGGCCCAGCTATTTTTTTTGTTGCACTTGTCACACTGTTGTTTAGCAGGCTTGGGCATATGTGGCCGGTACCCTATGCACTGAGCTACAGGTGCCGCCATTAAATCCTAAATTTTGAAGGGAAAACAATGAAAAAACATTCAGTGCTTAAGAGCTATACTTATTTAATAATCACAACTATCCAAGTCCGTCCTCATTTTCCAGGATGAAAAAGTTATTAGATGATTAGTTTATTAACTAATTAACTGGGGTTTAGGCGCTTGGCACCCCTGCTTAGTGGTTAGGGTGCTGGTCCCATACACTGGGACTGACGGGTTTGAACCTGGCCTGGGCCTGCTAAAAACAAGTCAACAACTATAGCAAAAAAAGAAAAAAAATATAGCAGGCTCAGTGCCTGTGGCTCAACAGGCTAGGGCGCCAGCCATGTACACCTGAGCTGGTGGGTTCAAATCTAGCCAGGACCTGCCAAACAACAATGACGTTTACAACCAAAAAATGGCCAGGTGTTGTAGCAGGCGCCTGTAGTCCCAGCTACTTGGGAGGTGGAGGCAGGAGACTCGCTTGAGCCCAGGAATTGGAGGTTGCTGTGAGCTGTGATGCTACAGCACTCTATCCAGGGTGACAGCTTGAGACTCTGTCTCAAAAAAATTAAATAAATAAAATAAATAAATAAAAACAAAAAATGTTTTGAGTTCATCACGAAGCTCAAAAACACGTTTTAAAATTTTTCCTCTTAACAACCATCTCACTTTAGTGTGAAATAGCAGAGCATTGTTCAGTGCAACCAACTCGTTGCACAGTTGCAAAAACAGTTGATTATTTAAAGTGCTTGCCTTTACAAAACTATGACACTTTTCATTACTTCTTGTAACTCTTGTGGCAGTGTCTTCATTGCTAATATGTGCCGATGAATCATACAGTGAGTTCCAATGACTTTTGGTGACTCATTCAGTACCAAACATTGAAATCCAGATCGACATCCTACCATAGCTGGAGCACCATCTGTGCAAACCACAAACCTTTTCTCAAGAGATCTTATGCTCTTTCAGAAATGACCCAACTGTGTCAAATACATCATGTGCAGTAGTCGTGGTTTCAAGAGGTTTGCAAAAAAGAAACTCATCTTTAAAGTTGCCATCATTAATATACCTCACGGTAAACCAGTAACTTGGAACAGTTTGCAACATCTGTAGATTCATCAAGCTGGATACTAAATATTGGAAGTGGAGCAGATTTAATTTCCTAGATTACCTGATCAAGAATATCAGCAGGGCTCGGCGCCTGTGGCTCAACGGGCTAGGGTGCCAGCCACGTACACCTGAGCTGGCAGGTTCGAATCCAGTCCAAGCCCGCCAAACAACAAAGACGGCTGCAACCAAAAAATGGCTGGGCATTGTGGTGGGTGCCTGCAGTCCCAGCTACTTGGGAGGCAGAGGCAGGAGACTCGCTTGAGCCCAGGAATTGGAGTTTGCTGTGAGCTGTGATGCCACAGCACTCTATCCAGGGTGACAGCTTGAGGCTCTGTCTCAAAAAAAAAAAAAAGAATATCAGCAGACATGTCATCTATTCTTCTGTGGACAGTATTGTTAGATAAGGAAATTGCACTCAATTTCATAACAAATTCGTCTCTGACCATAACTCAAACGATGTTTTTGGCCGCTAGCAACAGTAAATCCTCAGCAATGGTGGAGGTTTCGTAGCTCTGGTGATTCTGAGTGCCACCAAATATGAAGCTTCAACAGCTGCTCCATTTTGTTTGTGGTACTTGCCACCACTGTCAAATCTGGCTTTCTTGAGTCCATCAGCTTTGCTTCTAAAATAGTTGGTATCCTTACCAGCAAAGCTCGGATGCTTGCTATCAAAATGGTTTTTTAGTTTGTTGGGCTTCATACATTCAGCTGATAGAACGTCACAACAAATAACACATTGGGATTTCTCAATTCCTGCTGTAATTATTGAGGTAAAACCATACTGTAAAATTCCTCACTATATTTTCTTTTCTTAACATTCTTCTCTACATGATCCATTGTCATGGAACAGTTTGCTAATAAAAATAATATATAACAATAGCTTTAATAATACAAAAGATGGGCTCAGTGCCTGTGGCTCAAGCAGCTAATGCGCCAGCCACATACACCTGAGCTGGCGGATTTGAATCCAGCCCGGGCCCACAAACAACAATGACAGGTGCAACTAAAAAATAGCTGGGCACTGTGGCAGGCACCTGTAGTCTCTTGGGAGGCAGAGGCAGGAGAATCGCTTGAGCCCAGAAGTTGAAGGTTGCTGTAAGCTGTGATGCCACGGACTCTACCCAGGGTGAAAGCTTGAGGCTCTGTCTTAAAAAATAATAATACAAAAGATGATACAAGGCGTAGTTCAGTCAATACAGTTCATTACAGTTTCCTATGATTTACCATTCTGTGTTGTATTTTTTACATACCTGTTACTATCACTAGGGGGCAGTATTCACATCAACCACAGCTGAACATAAAAAGACCGATCAGCATCCAGATCCCATGGCACAGATATTTTTTTGCAGTAGTTGATGATTTTACAGTACATGATTTTACATTTGCCCAGTAATTATAATTCATGAAGTGTCGTTTTATCGCCAATACTGCTGCTTTCAACACTGTAACTGCTTTTGACAGAGTAGCTGCTTTCAACACAGCAGCTGCTTTCTACACATGTGTGACTGGTCCGCATAAGTACGTTATGGAGCCAACCCCGTCACATACACCTGGGGTTGTACGGGGGGTATGTGACGGGGCTGGCATGATGATATCATCACGCCGGGTACTGGTATGTGGTATTCGCATAGCTGAATGTGGGCGAACTTACCTAGAGACAGAGGAGCAGTGCCTCGGTTCTTCTGATGGTCTTAAGCGATCCTTGTGAAAGGGTTGTTCGAACTCCAAAGGGGTCGCGACCCAAAAGTTAAAAACCACTGATATAAATGAAGACCTTGAGGCAAGAACTGCTATTACTCTTCACTGACCAAGAAGAAGGACCAAAAATCATTTTTCTAGACACCTATCTTCACTTGGAGGTATATAGATTCTAATTGTAATATGTGAGTGAATGAGGGTCTCACTGAACTTTTTTGAGTCTCCATGACATCTGCTAAAATCCAACCTTCTATATGTGAGCTGGAGAAATTCTGCGCATGGGCGACCTTGGGTATGCAAGAACCATTTACTGGGCCGTGCTCTATCGTCAGTCTTGGGGTTAGACAACACACAGTGTATTTATAAGTGTATGGTAAAGCACAATAAAAAAATGAAAACAACCATAATGTATCTCTTCTATCAGAAGAGTCAATGAGATCTAATACCTTTCAGAAATAGAATCATAGAAATAAAAGAAGAATCAAAACATAGATTACTCTTGCTGTCTAATATTGCATTAAAAATTCAGAAACTGGCCTCTATCAACTAGATTCTCTAGGAGAGGACCAGCTATAGTTTGAATATGTCCCCTCCAAAATTCAGATGTTCCCAAAGTGAGGCCTTTAAAAGGCAATTAGGGCTTGGCGCCTGTAGCACAGTAGTAGTCACAGCATCAGCCACATACACCAAGACTGGCAGGTTCGAACCCAGCCCGGGCCAGCTAGACAACAATGACAACTGCAACAAAAAAATAGCCGAGAGTTGTGGCGGGCGCCTGTAGTCCCATCTACTTGGGAGGCTGAAGCAAAAGAATCACTGAAGCCCAAGAATTTGAGGTTGCTGTGAGCTATGATGCCACTGCACTCTACTGAGGGCAGCATAGTGAGACTCTGTTTCAAAAAAATAAAATAATGCTGGAGGTGGTGGGTTCAAACCCAGCCCCAGCCAAAAACTACAAAATAAAATAAAATAAAAATAAAAGGCAATTAGGTTATGACAGCCCCTCCCTTGTGAGATCAAGGCCCTCATAAAAGAGCCTTCATGGGTGGCACCTGTGGCTCAGTGAGTAGGGCACTGGCCCCATATACCGAAGGTGGCAGGTGTGAACCCGGTCCCAGGCAAACCTCAACAAAAAAATAACTGGGCGTTGTGGTGGGCACCTGTAGTCCCACCTACTAGGGAGGCTGAGGCAGGAGAATCACCTAAGCCCAAGAGAGTTGGAGGTTGCTGTGAGCTGTGATATCACAGCACTCTACCAAGGGCAACAAAGACTCTGTCTCTAAAAAATAAATAAATAATAAAAGAGCCTTCATGTAGCATTCAGCCAGATTGTTTTTCCAGTTTCCTGCCATGTGAGGACATGGCATGAAAACCCTCAACAGATGACAGTGCCTTCATCTTGGACTTTCCAAATTCCAGAGCCTTGAGAAATAAATGTCTGTTCTTTATAAATTACCCAGTCTGTTGTAGCAGCATAAAACAGAGCCAGAAATATTGTATAATTTTCAGTTTCACTGAGTAAGATTACATAATGGTGACTGTCCAACTTGTATTTACACTCCCTCCTCAATAATACTAGATTTCATTATTATTATCATTATTGTTATTATTATTGAGACAGAGTCACACTGTGTCACCCTCCGTAGAGTGCTGTGGTGTCACTTCTCACAGCAACCTCAACCTCTTGGGTTTAAGTGATTCTCTTGCCTCAGCCTCCCAAGTAGCTGGAACTACAGGTGCCCACCACAACGCCCAGCTATTTTTTGTTGCAGTCATCATTGTTGTTTAGCTGGACCAGGCTGGGTTCAAACCTGAGGCTGGTGCCATGCTACGGGCGCTGAGCCACGTTTATTTATTTATTTGAGTCAGAGTCTAGGACAGTGACAACATAGCTCACAGCAACCTTAAACCACAATGCTGGGCTATTTTTTTTTTTGTAATTGTAATTGTTGTTTAGCAGGCTCAGGCTGGGTCCAAATCTGCCAGGCCTGGTGTATGTGGCCAGCACCCTAACCACTGAGTTACAGGTGCCGAGCCCTAGATTTCATTATTAAAGTGAGTATTATCCATACCCTTGACTCACCTCACAATTTATTCTTTTTTTTTTTGGAGACAGACTCTCACTCTTTCACCCCTGCTAGAGTGTAGTGGCATCATCATAGCTCACCTTAACCTCAAATTTCGGAGCTCAAGAGACCTTCCTGCTTCAGTCTCCCAGAGTGTGAGGATTACAGACATGAACCACTGTACCCAGCCACAGAATTTATTGTTTATGCAAGATTCCCTTGAAATGATGCAACACTTAATTTTAGTTTATTTATTTATTTTTTTTTTGTAGAGACAGAGTCTCACTTTATCACCCTGGGTAGAGTGCCGTGGCGTCACACTGCTCACAGCAACCTCCAGCTCTTGGGCTTAAGCGATTCTCTTGCCTCAGCCTCCCGAGTAGCTGGGACTACAGGCGCTGGCCACAGCGCCCAACTATTTTTTTGTTTTGCAGTTCGGCCAAGGCCGGGCTTGAACCCGCCACCTTCGGTATATGGGGCCGGCGCCCTACTCGCTGAACCACAGGAGCCGCCCTCAAGCTTCCTTTTTCTAACAAGTATGTGTAATGTCTCCTTCACTATCTTGAAAAGAAATGTTTAGCTAGCACAATCCATCTAGGTATGTAACTTAAATCATTTAATGTCTGTGTACAATACACTGTAGAAGTACTATAATGTATAATAAACACAGATGCACTTAATTACATGAACGCCAGGGTGTGATTGAACCAGAACATATAATAAAGTAGACAATATTTATGTCTTTATTTATAATCACATTGAATACAGTATCTAAAACCAAGGCTATAGTGATCAAAACAGCATGGTACTAACATGAAAATACAGACATAGATCTGTGGAATAGGTTAGAGAATCTAGAGATGAACCCAGCCACATATTGTCATTTAGTCTTTGATAAACCTAACAAAAACATGCAATGGGGAAAAGAATCCTTATTTAACAAATGGTGCTGGAAGAACTTGTTATCCACATGTAGAACACTGAAACTGGACCTGCACCTCTCTCCATTGACAAACATTGATTCTCTTTGGATAAAAGATTTAAATTTAAGACACGAAACAATACAAATTCCAGAAGAGAGTGTGGGGAAAACACTGAAGATATTGGCCTGGGAAAAAACTTTATGAGGAAGACCCCCCCTGCCCCCCCCCACCCAGCAGTTGTGGCAAAAACAAACATAAATGACTGAAATTTGATCAAGCTCAAAAGCTTTTGCACAGTTAAGGATACCAAAAACAAAGTAGACATCCAGCCTTCAGAATGGGAGAAGATTGTTGCATGTTATGAATCTGACAAAGGCCCTGATAACTAGATTCTACAAAGAACTCAAATTAAACAATAAAAAAAGTGCAAACAATCCTCTCTATAAGTGGTCAAGAGATTTGAACAGAAACTTCTCAGAGGATTATAGATGAATGGCTAACACAGATGAAATGCTCATCATCTTTAGTCATCAGAGAAATGTAAATCAAAACCACTCTAAGATATCACCTAATCCCAGCAAGAATAGTCCACATCACAAAGTCACAAAACCCAGATGCTGATATGAATGTGGAGAGAAGGGAATACTTCTACACTGCTTGGTGGAATTGCAAACTAATACAGCCTTTTTGGTGAGAAGTATGGAGAATCCTCTGAGATCTAAAAGTAGACCTTCCATTTGATTCTGCAATCCCATTGCTCGATATCCAGAAGAACGTAAATCATTTACCACAAAGGCATTTGCACTAGAATGTTTATTGTAACTCAATTCATAATTGCCAAGTTGTGAAAGTAACCTAAGTGCCCATCAACCTATGAATGACTCAACAAACTGTGATATATGTATACCATGGAATATTATTGACCCATTAAAAAAGATAGAGACTTTATATCTTTTATATTTACCTGGATAGAGTTGAAATACATTCTTCTTAGTAAAGTATTGCAAGAATGGAAAAATAAATATCCAATGTACTCGATATTAATATGAAATCAATATATAAATGATTACATGCCCATAAGAATAATAAAACACTAACATAGTCCAATTCATGGTAGAGAGAAGCGGGAGAGGGGGGGATGTTTTGCAGAAGGTGGGAGGGCATGAGGTGGGTAATGTGTACACTATGAGGTTGTATAATACCCACCCAGGTGAGGGCCTCTGTAACATATGAAACTTTACCCTAGAAGTGAGAACAATGTAACCTAAAAATTGTACCCTCACATTAATTTGAAAAAATTAAAAAAAAAAAACTTTATCAGCACTAATAGAATTTTCCAAATTGGTGAACAGGTGATAAAGTTGATATATGTTTTTTCTTAGATATCCAGGATGGCTCCATTCCTGGAAAGCTCAGTGTAAATTAAAGTGTAGTATTGAATACTTAATTAAATGTTAAAGATAATACATATAAAATAATAGTATACATTAACATCCCTCCAAAAATGCTTTGTATATATTTGCTATCTTTTCTAAGTTCTGTTTTTGTACATGCTAGTAAATATGCTATTTATTACCCTCCTCTGCAAGGAAAATGTAATTTTGTTTGACAATTAAAATCTGCCCCAAATTTTAATTATTGTATAAGAATTCAAATGCTAACGTTCTACAAGTTAGTAGTTTCACTCAAAACATACCAAAAATTACTTTAATTTCTACCCCCTACAAAAGAAAAAAATAGAAGTAGATCATAAACGGTGTGGGGTTTGGGGGAGGAGAAATATGGCTTCCATCTGTGGCTCTTGAGCACAAATTTCTAGAACAGAAAGAAAGAGGAGATTGTTGTCTTATGCCTATGCGAGATTCACATTTCTACTGACCTTTATAAATCACAGAGTTGGCCTTTAGTAGGTACTGGCCTGGAATGAAGAGATAGTCAAGGTTTTACTATTTAAAAAGAGAGAGGGGAGGAGAAAAGAAAAAAGATTGCTATTATTGTCCTCAAATGCTTTATGAAAGGCTGGAGATAAATCCTTAATACATGAAAAAGATATTTTGGGAACACTTTTAGGTTGGTTTAGTCCTGGCTTGGATTGCTACTGCTGTGATTCCTCATGTTTCAATTCTGAAATGTAACCCTTGTTCGCTTATTTGCTTTCCTTTTATTACAACTTCTTTTGGTCCATCAGGAGGCCATCCCTCAGAAGAACGTGAGTTGCCCATCCTTGTGTGCAGTGTGGAGCTATTTATAAGGTCCTATCTACCTCTACCAGCCATCGTTTTTACGTAGATTCCATTCTTCTGTGGTCCGCCTCTAGTTTCTCTGTTAGAGAACATTAGCAAACCTTTTAACTTGGTCAAGTACAGGAAGTCTTTCTCCCACATTGACTTTTTGATAACTATTCAGCTCTTCTGGGAGGACAGTCTCTTCTGACACAAGTACAGTAAACATTTCCCAGTAATTTTCCATGATGGCAGACAAGCATTAGGCAAATGGTGCACTTGGCTAGCAATCGCAGTGAGTTTTGCCAACCTGATGCCGTAAATGTTCACTAGCCTGTCTTTAAATTCCTTTGTTTTGCTGATGTTACAGGAACGTAGGACTGGGAATATCGTCATTTATGTAGAAGACATTCAGGCTTAGTGTGTGCGGTCATATAAGGTAGAGAGATTTTTATTGGTAGCCAACGTAATTGCTGTCATGTTAGCTCAAAACCTGGGTTATTACTGAATCTGGGTCCTAACTTGAAATTATGCACAAATAGTAAAAACACTTGGTGGTTTTGACGTATTACATTTGATAGGGTCAACAACCTTCCCTCCTTGTTGCCTGTGATTGCAACAACTGAAATTTAACTAGGCAATAAATTTATTAAAGGAATAAATAGTCAACTCTCTTAATAAGGATGTAGAACTCCTATCATGTTTTCCTTCACTGAAATTATTTAGGAGCTTGAGTGATTCCAGATGGTATCACATGTGTATTTGGCTCTAAATTTCTTGCTTTCTCACGTTTGCCAACATACGGTTAAGTGTTCAAGACTTTCAAATGCCTTAGAGCCGTTCAGCCATTGGGCACACAACCTTCAGTTGCTGTGGTATATGTGACCACCATTTTGCAAATTCTTCTCACTCCTTGATATTAAAAGATACTACAGTATACTGAAAAAGAAAGATCTATAGGATTATAATGTGTGTCTGTGACCATAACAATATATATCACTTAAAAAGCTAGTTTTTGAGTTTAGAGGATGTCAACAAGTATATAGACCACCCATAAACTCTTAAATATGCAATGTATAAAAATAAAGTGGCCCAGCTTGGCACCTGTAGCTCAAGCGGCTAAGGCGCCAGCCATATACAACAGAGGTGATGGGTTAGAATCCAGCCTGGGCCTGCCAAAAAACAATGACAACTACAACAAAAAAATAGCCAGGCATTGGAGCAGGCACCTGTGGTCCCAGCTACTTGGGAGGCTGAAGCAAGAGAATCACTTAAGCCCATCAGTTGGAGGTTTTTGTGAGCTGTGATGCCATGGCACTCTACTCAGGGTGACAGCTTGGGACTCTGTCTCAAAAAAAAAAAAAATATATATATATATATATGTGTGTGTGTGTGTGTGTGTGTATCTATATAAATAAAGTGGCCCTTTACTAATCCGGTAGTATTTTTCCTTTAAAGTGTGGGGAAGAAAAAAAAGACAAAAAAAAAAATAATAAATAAATAAATAAAGTGTGGGGAAGTTCCCAGTCCAACACACAAAAGGCTATTTCATCCATAATGTAGCTTACATGTAGATTTTTACATATTCAAATTTAGTGGAATAACCTAATCATCAGATGTAACAGGTTCTTCCCCCAAGAAATATTTAGGATGTACCTACTGTGTGCCAGACGCTATTCTAGGTGTTGGTATTATAAACATGAATGTCACATTTACTTCTCTGAAGAGCTCTGGGTAAAATGTGGATGGAAGCAAAGACAGTAGCACATGTGCAAGTTGGCCAACCAAGGAACTGTAACTAACAGTTCAGCATGACGAGGTGGTTGCCATAAGAACTAGACTTGTTATCCAGAGTGTACTTATGGTGCTTGTCTGCTCTATGGAAAACAGGTCAACTTAAGGAGGTGGTCAATGTAAGGAGGTGGTCAACTGTGGAGTTTCTACTATAATTACAGCCTAAATGTGATAAGTGCTAGAATAGAGTTCTATGGAAAGAGCAAGATGGTTTGCTGAGAGGTAACAGTGATTTTATCCTGGAGGAGCTGGACAGGTGCTTATTGACACAGTGTTTGGGTTCATTCTTAAATGTTGAACAGTAATATATAAGAAAGAAGAGATAAAGGGCACCCCTGGCAGATGGAGCAGTATGGTCAGTGGCAAAGCTATGGAAAACTACAACGGGTTTATAATGGGCAAGGAACTCTGTATTGTTAGAAAGTCCTGCCTAGGAGTTGTGGAATTGAGGGAGAGGTGAGGTTGACACTGCCAGGGATGGCTATAGCCTAGACTCAAGGGTGCAGTGAGACAGAGAGGGAGAAGTTTCATTTCTGGGTTGGACTCAACAGGAAATGTTGTTCTAACTGGCTGTGGGACAAAAAAGGCCATAAGCTGGTTTCTTACTTGGGTGTTTGGACTGGCTGACCACAAGCCAAGACTGAGTATTCAAAAAGATCAACAGATAGGGAGAAAGGAGGGAACAGACAAAGGGACTATTTAGGAATTTTCAGTTTTTGTTTTAGAATCATTTAGATGTTGGCCAGGCTTCTTCTTTCCATCTTGTATTGCTTGCTTCTATTCATTCATCATCTATGGGTATTATTCAAAGAATAATGGTTAATTATTGAAGACTTTTGAGTAGGGTACACATGTTCCAATTATATATTTTTTCCTTTTTAATCACTGGATGCTGCATAGAATATAGAGATCTGGGGGTGCTGACGTAGCTGAGTTGAGGGATAGCTCCAATCTGGACAGGGTGTTGGCAGTGGAAATGGATCCTAGACTCGGGGATTCATTGGATCAGGAAGTGAAGCCTGGAAAGGAAGAATGAACCTATTTCAACAAATGACTATCGTTGCCATTGTTAGGATTCCTGGTGTGTCATAAGCTTCCCCTTCACATATACAAAGTTACATATAATTTTAAAAAGCAATGGAAGAAAGTAGCTATAGAAGGGTTAAGGAAACAAGCTTAGTGTAAAGAGCAACCTTGATAGGACATGTTGTGGGCTTTTTCTTGAATCTGAAGCCCAATTTATATCTTTTTTATTTTATTTTATTTTTGAGATGGAGTCTCAACTATGTTGTCCAGGTTAGATTTGAACTCCTGGACTCGAGCCATCCTCCTAAATCAGCCTCCCAAGTAGTGGAGATGACATATGTGTGCCACCACACCTTCCTCCCACATAGATGTTTGTTATCCCTGGTGGCTAGTGTAAGGACTGGTAAACAATAGCCTTTGAATGAATGAGTGGTTAAGTAAAATTTATCTCTTTAAAAACGAACCTATGATTATGTCACACTAGAAGACCAGAAAAGAAAATTTGAAACTAAATTCATTCTGGAAGCCACATGAAACCAAAATGATCCAGATGACCTCTGGGTTCTGGTTTAAATTGCAGTCACTTTTTTGAGATCAGTTGTGTGGTTGCAAATAAGAATAAGAATGCTATAACTAGTCTCTATAAAATGTTAATTAATATCCATATTGCAACTAACTTAGTGTAGTACCAAAGGAGAATATCCACACTTATTTTAAAAAGTTGTTACAATATTCCTGACTTTTCCAACTATCTGTCTATGTGAAGCTGGATTCTATTCCTACTTCGTCCAAAATGACATATTACAACAGATTGAATGGAAGAGCAAATACAGAATCCAGCTCGATGTTAAGCCAGACAGTAACAGAATTGCAAAAGTGTAACACATTGCCATTCCTCTCATTTTAAATTAGAGAAAAAAAAAAACAATCAAATATACTGTTTGCATCAACGTATGTGGGGTTTTATGATTTTTTGAAATGTTTAAGATTTTAAACATTTCTCTGTTTAATATCAATAAATATACAGATGCCCCTCAATTTATAGTGGGGTTATATGCCAATATACCTATCATAAGTTGAAAATAGCATTAAGTTGAAAATATATTTAATACACCTGACCTACCAAATATTATAGCTTACCTTAGCCTACCTTCAATGTGTTCAGATTACTTAAATTAGGCTGCAGTTGGACAAAAATCAAAACACAAATAATAAAGCTTAATTTTATAATAAAGTTAATACAAAGAATTCTGAATCAAAATTCAAATCATGGTTTCTACTGAAAGTTTATTGCTTTCCCACCATCATAAAGCTGAAAAATCATAAACTGAACCACCACAGTCAGTCAGGGACCATATGTAATCCACAACAACAAACGCTCTTTGGCATTTTGTATAAATTTAGAGTAACAGTCCTGAGTCTAAAATGTTTGAGAGCTGCTATAGTAGATGGTCTTATGTATCTTCCCAACCTGAGACTTTTATGATTCATGATCCTGTGCTAATCTAGTGCTTATGGAAAGTGTCTAAGTGAAGAGAGTTCTTTGTTCCTTGGCAGGAGTGAAAGACTTAGAGGGTAGAAACAGATACCATCCTGCCCTCAGAGCTTTCAGCCTCTATGGGGGAGGATATTAACCAGAGATTCACAAAAATAAGTATAAAATTAAACAGCAATAGGCAGAAGAGGAAAAGTAGTTGGAAAATGATCTTCATTTAGAAGATGATTTCCCAAAGAAGTGATGATTGAGCATATACAAAGGACTGACAATTATGTTCACAAACTTGTCCTACAAAAAGTGCCACGTACCTCATTGGTGAATATCACTATGGTCACCTTTGATGTGCTCCTCTTGGGAATCTGCACTCTGAAGCCAGTGCCTAGACCACATTCAAAGCAATTTTGGAACTCTTTTTCTGAAATGGCCATCAAAGCCATTGTCATATTATTATTGATATCCTGAAAGTCATCAAAATGTATTTCTTTCAATATTTCCTTTATTTTTACATTAACAAAAAGTTATTGGGGGCCAGATCAGGTTATTTGTTTACTAACTAAAACTCCCTCATAGACAGTGCTATGTGAGCTGGTGCATTGTTGTGATGCAAGAGCCATGAGTGTTGGCCAAGATTTTCAGTTAAGATTTTCCTGTTTCCCTATCAATACTCACTTGGTCTGTTATACTTGCTTCTTACAGTTAGGTGACAATTTTGACACACAGTCTGATGAATTTTTGCAATGTTTTTGTCAGTTCTGCTAGTTACTGGTTACGCTGACTTCTCTTCATCAGTAGCACTTTATTTCCCCTCAGAAAAGCTTTTTTTTTTTTTAAATAATTTTATTGAATCATAATTATGTACATTGGTGCAATCACAGGGCACGATTCATATACATTCAGAAATATTTTGATCATACTGTTACAGATATCCTTCATGGCATTTCCTTGATCACTATATA
>CAUYON010184097.1:0-12158 GCA_963573935.1 Arctocebus calabarensis | reverse complement strand
AATCAGGACTCATTAAACCATGCAGAATAATGCTAATCTCTTTTCCACATCATGACCTAGTAAGCATATGAAAACAGCTCTCCTAACTCTTCTTCTACCCCCAATACTCTCTTTTGTTTTATGTTTAATTAAGAAAGAAATTTGATATATAGTTTCTCCCACCATGTATCTAATACTTGTGCATCATCAAATAAGTTTTTTAAAATATCACCTATTAACAAGAACAGCCACTGTTGGGCTTTAAATGGATGTTTAGCAATTGTTTTCCATGTATACATGTGTCTGCATTTGTCCTCTGGCCCACAGCCATCTCAGCGTTCCTGGGATATGTTTCCTGCTCCCTTTAAATCACAATTAGTGGTGTTGTAGGCACATTAAATTCAGCTTTCCTCAGACATAATTTTTTTTATTACTGATCTAGTTTTCAAAGTGTACTCATGTTGTTTAAGAATCGCAGGCATTCTTCCCTAAACAATTTCCTACCTTCCAAAGTCCCTCTTGTTATGGAGTTCAATGAATTTATTACAACCCTCCTGTTCTGTGTACCTGTGTGGAGACTTCACTTCTTTGAATACTGTCTCAGATCACACCATTTTTTAATGGCTATATTATCTGTTCACAGATTTTGACTTTTTCAGTACCTTTTACTCATTCAGTAGTCTATTCGTTGAGCAATTACTCTGTGATCACAGTGTGCTAGGTCCTGTGTTAGAAAGCAAAAACTCAAGCATCTAGAAAATTATTTATCTAGTGGAAGAGGCAGCTATGAAAATAAAAAATAAACGAGATGTTTTTTCTAAGGGGAGTCTGTGCTAATAGCAAGTTTTGTCCAAGAGACTACTATAAGAGAAATGATCATTAGGAACCCAATGAATCCACTATATACTCATAAAAAAAAAAAAAAACTTAATAATTCAATCTCCCAAACTCATGGATCAGGAATTTCACATTTTTGCCTTTTTTTTAATTCAGGAAGTTTTATACAGTCTTGCAGACCATACATACCTTAAAATTATTCAAAGATCACCAACTTCTATTCTGCAAATTCTTTGGGTACCTTGGTGTGTATTTATTCACCTGAAGTTTCTAGACAAACCAGAAGTATTGACCGCCGTGGTAACATCTGTACTCAAAATATGTAAAATATTCATTCATGATAACAAGATATAAAGTCTCTTTGGAGGCCACAGACAAACCTTCCCCTTTAACTGTGCTGAAATAGGCCCTGCCTGTAGGACAGAGATTCACACTGATTTGGCCTCAATCAAAATTAGAATGCCTTCTGCATAGTTCTCTGTGTCTTATTAAAATCATCATCACTGCTGTCTGCATATTTATGTTTCTTCTCCCAGAATTAACACTCTCTTCTCATGTAGAGTACTTATCCATTCACCCAACTTTCATTCAGCCACTTTGTACCATTCCACTGTTCATAGAGGTGAAAATTATTGTCTCAGCCTCCAAGAAGACACTAACCTAGTGAGGGCAAAAAAATGAAACAGCTGTAAAGTAAAATTCAGGGTCTTAAGTTTTAGGATTGATCGGATTTATGTCCATGATAAATCAGATTGGCTCTATGAAAAAATTGTCAATGTCCAGTTTGGGGGGGAGTGGATAACATGCTGCCCCTTAAAACAATCAACCCACTTTTACCTTAGAAATCAATTTTAAAAAAGGAAGTATAGATAAATTTATACACTGATGTTTCCACAAACAGCTCAAATCAATGATTGCTTTGAGTGACATAAATTGAGGTTGGCAAACCACAGTCTGCTGTTTGAATCCGACTCACTGTCTGTGTATGATCACACAGAGAGAGTTTTACATTTCTGTATACTTAAAAAAATCTAAATGAGAATAGTATTTTGTGACACATGAAAATTATATGAAATCCAAATTTCAATGGCCTCAAATAAAACATTATTGTCATACAGCCATGATCATTAGTTTACAGATCATCCACAGCTGCTTTTGCATTAAAATCACTCAGTTGAGTGCCTGTGCTAGAGAGCAGAGACTGTATGGCCCCCAAAGCCTAAAAAATTTACGTTCTGAGATGCTTTACAGGAAAAAAAATTGCCACCCTCAAATCTAAAGCTTTAGATTAGGAATTTAATTACTTTTAAATAAGTTATATACTTCCTCCACCATCTCATGTGATGAAAAGATAAGAATGATTTATAATTGACATTCTAATTTACATTTCTAGAAATGGCTACTGTGCAGAGTCTGAGGGCTACTCGTTTACTTAAGGAAGGAGCATTTTAGGTACAGTCATTCACATGCCTATTTTTCTCACTAATTTTTCAGAGACATCAAAAACGTTTACTTTAACTCAGGCCTCATTCACATTCCCTCTCCAGACCCCCCTGGACCTGTTCCCTGTCACTTGGAATAAGTTATGAGTCACTTCTAAGAAGTCTTCAGGACCTAGGTGACCTTACATTTGGCCTCCTCTTATACCCTACACCCCTATTAGTACTAATCTGTCTCCTCAAACAGGTGAACATTAATACACATGAGTGTGTGTAGGCACAAACAGTCATACACACACAGACAGACAAAAAAATAAGGGCGCATGTCTCTCATTGCCAGATGAGTCCTTAGGTTGAATTCACACATTGTCCTTCCACACTCCACATGTTAGAACATTAAAACAAATTTTATTTCAATGGGAATATATTTTGAACTGATGCTACTGGGAAGTAGGTTTAGAACCAAAGGGCACAACTATGGCACCTGCCACAGAGATATTTTTATTTCTTCCTAGGTCAGGGGTTCTCAACCTGTGAGTCGCAACCCACAGGAACTGTATTAAAGGGCCATGGCATTCGGAAGGTTGAGAACCACTGTCCTAGGTAGAATCCATTTGTATTAAAAAATTCAAAACCAACCTACCAAGATTCACTTTTCAGAAACAAGACATGGAGTATTCATTTAAATATCAGAACATCCTTATATAACAGGATCCCTTAACAATCACCATGCCATTATTTTGATTTCCAGCAACCTGAGGCTAATATGTTCAGGATAATCAACTGAAAAAGAGAGAATATAGAATATATTACCAGCTGTGCATCCATAAGGCAGTTTATGTGTATGGAGGGTTTTTGTAAACTCAATACACGGAATTTTCTTAGAATTTAATGATGGTTCATCTTTTTTGATTGCCAATCATTAAAGTGAACTGATTTTTACTTTTTCTCCAAAGATTTCCATCAAATGTAGTTTATAAGCCCCCTAGATTATATCCCCTATTCTGGAGAAAGCAGTAATTTTAAGCCCCATGGTGAACATGATTTAAAAGATTTCTATTGGACATGCATAGAAAAGAACTGAAGAAATGCCCATCTTGGGGACTTCTAACTTGAATGTTGCTGAATGTTGCTACCTCATTCAAACGGGAAAATCTGACCAGCCTGAAATTACCAGCTTATGTGTCACAAAGGTATATGCAAGGAAAGAAGTAAATGTAATTCTCTAGGGTCCAAGACTCTAAACCCTATATCTGACTCTGCATAAATGTTCTCAAAAGGAAACAAAATCAAAACATGCATCCAGTAAAGAATATTACTAATGTACCACCGTGGTTTGTGTGGCCGTGGCTATGTGTATGTGTGTGTGTGCATGTGTGCTGGACAGTGACTGTGAACTGGTCTGCACGCTCCTATTTTTATTCCACTAAGATATGTGGATTTAATGGTTGATTTATTTTAAATTCCTTGTATCCATCTTTGTCAGGCATTTGTACAAATACAAACTGTGACTTAATTCTATGACTACAAGGTGGGATTTATTTAGTTCTCTGGGGTCAGTGGACATGTAACATGCTTTTATAACTGATATCAAGCAGGGAAGAAACTGCATTAGAATGAAGGCTGAATAACAATCAGCTCAACTCAGAGGAGGCTATCTCAGGCTTCTGCTCATTTTGTTTGTCCAAGTGGGAAACAGCATTGATTTTAACTCTTTGCCTACCCCAAACTTCACGATGAATATTGGACACATAGTCACAGCTAATGATGGAACATATTTTTTCTCTCAGGGTTTTAAGCCATCTCATAAAAATTGATAGCACTGCAGAAGCCTTCTGCTGGGCTCAATTCGGATCTAAGGGTACAGGGCCCTCACCAAATTCATTGATTACTGGAAACTGAATTTGGGGGGGGTTCACATTTCAAGGCTGACATGTATAGTGTATATGTAACCTTTCCTATGGAAATGTGACATTGAGCACATGTTGTATTGCTGCTGTGGAGTCATTGACATACATCTGATTTTGATAATGACCCACATCACTGTAAGTATGTGCTCCCAATTATGGGAGCAGGCCCAGATGTGGTTCTGTGCCTGGCGTGGAGGTGTTTAGGTATCTGAGGCTAGTGTCCTGGGGTCTGTATGCAAGTTGGATAACATCCTAGAACAAGGACGCTGTTAGAACTTCATCTTCATAACCACAGGACTTCTGGGTGTTTAAGGACATCATATATTTTATATCTAAAAGTCTAAAATTTCTGCCTCTCTCCCAAAGAATTATGCCTTTGTATTTTGGTTGAAATAACCTATACAGTGTTAAAAATCAGATAACTCCTAAAAAAAAAAAATCAAATAGCTGCTATAATGATGTTTACTTTTTAACAGCTATAGGTAGGCCCCTGAAAAACTCATTATAACTCCACAGAAAATATTACGTAGAAAAGTTGTATTGTTACAAAACATGAAGTCTTTTCCTTGCATGTAAAACCAATCCAAACCCTTCGAATGCAATTAGCCTTATAAAATGTCTTAAGTTCTTTTAGAGTTAATATGTCCCAAGACTTTGATTGGCAGGTCAATCTATTAATTATTTTCATAGAATGTATTGTAATAAATCTATACCAATTGTATTTATGCTTGGTAATTACTATTTCATTGAAATTTCTATTTCTACCCTTTCAAGTGATAAAGTGAAAATAATTTACATTTGATAGTATTACTGATAACCAACTTTGTTTTTCAGAGATGCCTTGCTTTTTTGCTCAAGAACAGTATTAATGGATAAATTAGAATGTATAGATGGGTTTGTGTAGGTCTAAATATAAGATGTAAACAGTTTTGGTAAATTTGTAAATTCATAAAATAAAAATAAGCTACAAAGAATCTCAATTTTTAATCCTATGCTGTATCCACAGGAGGTAAAGCCATCTTCTGGTATCTTCTTGTTTTTCACCATTGTCCAAAAACTGATTCACTCATCAGTAGAGGACTGCTGATATTTTTCTTCAGCAACTGAACAACCACAAATAAGGAAGCGGATTCCAAATGCATGCCTCAGTCATTGAAACTGGGTCATTCATATAATTTCCTTAGCTTTATGGTAACAAAAGTCAACACAAAGACAAACATCTGCAAATGGGATCATTCAAAAAGAGAGAACGCTTAAGTAATGAAAATCAGCACAACTAAAATTGGAGGAGATCCATTATCACAGGAAAAATAGAAACATATCAAAAATAACGCATTATTATCTATTATGGAGGGAGCCATTGTAAGACAGGTGAAAGAACCTTGGTTTGGCATCTAAGAGACACAGGTCATGATGAAGATCAAATAATACAATGCTTGAAAAACTCTGCCACATATTAGTTTCTTACTAGTTTCATATGAAAAACATCAATATTCAATGGATAGTTAAATTATACTACTTGGATTTAATTGATTGAAATTGTGAACTTCTTAAAAGCAATGTGTCCGAGCTATATGTATAGCTATGAAAAGATACCCAAATGTTCTGTTAGATGAAGCCAAGCCAACACTGAAGGCAATATGGGATCCTGGATTGTTTAGGAAAAAAAGTTAACAGAATAAATGGTAAAACTCAAATCAAGTGTGGAATTTATTTAATAGTAACATACGGCTGTTATCTTTTTAGTTTTGGTAAAAATACAAGATTATATACTTGTATAATGTTAATATTAGAGGAACTAGATGAGGACTAAATGGCATCTCTCTGTGCTATTTTTTAGATATAAAATTGTCCCAAAATAATAAAGCTTCCTTAAAAAAATAACAAAATAGTACAGAAGAAAGGTATATTAAATTAGTTAATAGCACATATATATGCAAAAAATATCTGAAAATATATGCACCAAACCTGTCACAGGTGTCATTTCAAGAATGGATAATTGATAGCAATGAGGCTTCTCTAATTTTATGTATTTTTTCTCATAATTAAATTTTTGATAATGAATATATATTACTGATGTAATCAGAAATGTACAGTAGAGTAAATGTGTATCCACGGCTATTTTTATTTCCATTGAAGGGAGAACATTATATTCTCAGAGAAGTCACGATGCTTGTAAATAGAGAAACAGAACAAGATTTGAATATAAGCCCTAATCAGAGTCTGAACTAGTAGTCACCACAAGATACTGCCTTCTGGACAAGTGCTCTCTGGGGCAAGGATGATATTTTATTTACGGCCATATTCTCCATAATGTCTGCTACAGCACTTAGCATGTGCTAAGCAATTGATACATGTCTATCAACGACAATTGAATTCCAGTATGAACATTCTGTTTCTAACTCAAATGTAATAGACTTTCCATTTATAAGAGCTTAACTATGTACAGCTGATTTCTAATATGCTTCTTGATTGCACTTAGGAACAAATGCATCTTTATAGAGTCTGAGGGTGTAATTAGGAGCTAGAAAAAGAATAGAACCCAACTCAACATGAATAATGCCACGCAAATGCAAAAAAAAATAAAAATAAAAAGTAAAATCAGAAGCTAAACTCCTAAAGTTTAACTTGCTTTGCAAAATATCATCAGAAAACTCAAGATAAAACACCATTAAAACAATACCCCAAACCACTAATCTAAATGATATAAAGTGATTGAATGTACATTAGCTCTTATATGCTTAAATTGCTTTTTACCAATTCAAGGAAACTACAAAGTGTTCTGGCTGTTTTTTGTTGTTGTTGTTTGTTTGTTTGTTTTGTTTTAGTTGGTTGTTTAGTTATTTTTTATTAGTTGTTTTTACATTACTGGATAAAGCACAAAAATGTTTCTTTTTTATCAAAAAATACTTATTGTAAGTAAAGGTTAAAACCATTCTTGCTCTCCTGAAATACATATGGATTCTGTCACAATACAATGGCATCTTGAAATCTAAAAAATGTTATTACTTAAATGGACTGTCTGACCTTTTCATTCATTATTCTTATTCACGAGATGTTTAACGGGCTGTCAAGCTGGAAGTCCAGTTCTAGGCTCCAGGACAAATAAAATTTGACCACTAAATAGAATCTCACATCATTAGGAATGCAAATGAGCAGAGAGATTCAGAGAAATCCTGTATGGAATTATCAGAAAAGTAATTCTTGGAAGGGTCAATGTAAGAGTAAAGGTAATTTTTTTTCCTTCCTGGCAAGGGGGTACTGACAGTAGTTAGTTAGAAAGGAAGAACGATGTCCCTTATTTTGCAAAAGCAAATATTCTGATAAAAGATTCCTCAGGGATTTCACAGAAGCAAGTTTGACAGTGGATGAAAATAAGAATGGAATTTATACACACAATCCTTCATGTTTAAGAACATGAGAATATACACACAAATGCATCCATGGCTACAAAATGTTCTGCAAAAAAAAAATATATATATTGCCTAAAGAATTCTCAAGAACTGTTCATGGTTCTGTTATTTTATTTAATGAAAACTTTCCTCCTTTAGATGAACATGCACGTTATCACAGAACAATGAGTTCTAGGCGTCTTATCTAGTATCAAAGCAGTGTTTCCTTGTATCTGTCCCACAGTGATTCCCAGATTTCCATTCCTCTCCTAACACCTCCCACACGCACCTCCTCCCCTTCCTGTGAAGTAGACTAGAACAAAGGCTGCTTTTTTGTTCCTAGTGCATCAGGGGTTCATTCGCATATTTCATTCCTATCCCTTTTCAGCCTAACTGCTGTAAGAGTCATTTATTATTATTGTAGTCATTATTAACTTTTAAGGAAGTAGCGATGCTTTTTGAAGGTCTTTGTTCTTACTTTTTGCTATTTCAGTCGCATTCTGCCCGTGTTCACTAATTCAACAGCTCTCTAATGTTCACCTCCTATGTATACCGGCACTATGCTGATGCGCACTAACATGGCTCTTCCCTGGGGACCATCTGCAACATGATTGGACTAGTGTGGGCGCTAGTTACGAAGCCAGGATCACAAATCTTGTTTGAGGCATACTGACACAAGTGCGTTCAGAATTCAAAACTTAAGTGAGCATAGTTTAAAATGAAACTCATAGTTTAAATGAAATAGTTTTGAAAAAAATTAAAAAAGCAAATAGTTGGTTTTCTTGGTAGTTTCCAAAACTTTGGTGACATTTTATTTGCAAACTCATAATGGGCTAATGTCATAAATGAACATTCTTCAATAATTCTTTTCATATTATTTTACTGACAGTCCAAAGAACACCATCTCATGATAGTTAGCTTTATTTGTCCTTCAAGCAGCTACTCTGCATTGCCCACAGTGGAGTTCATTTTATGCCTTACACATGTCTGTGAGTTATTATTTTAGGCAGTTTTATCTGTGTAGCACCTGGCTATTTTGTATAATCCCACACAGATTCTTGAGCCTGTCTATGCATCCTTCATTCTCAAACACAGATTACTTTCGTGGATGTTAAATAAAATGCCAGTGACCTCCTTTATTAAACCACAGAATTTCCCACTTATTTCAATCCTCTTTTTTCCTAAACTAAACTAAACTCATCATTCATTTTAAAGAAGTTTGTGACAAATAGTTGTATCTTTCACCATTCTCCTTAGTTCATGGATGTTAACTGAATGATAAATTCCAAGATTTCCATAAAAAGATTCTCCATTTGGAAGTCTCATGTTTACTTACTACTCTCCTCCATGATAGTAACTCTAACTTTTGTCAATGCCCAACACTATGCCCAATACAGCAGGTAGCAGCTAATGTAATCACATTAATTAAATTATGTGATTAACAATCTCATTTCCAGTGCAGATCTGAGCATTGCTGATGCACAGTAAGTAGACTATGTATACTGTTTACGAATTTATATTAGTATAATAAACATCACTCTTTAAGGCTGAAAGTCATCTGACTGAAATATATAAAATACTAAAGAGGTATAAATAGGAAAACATATACTCTTTCTGGACCATTGTATGGGAATGAAAAAACAAAAGGACATAGGAGGAGAGACTTGAAGTCTGAGATGAATGTGGGAAGGAATAAAAGGTTCAATACTTCTGCAGTTCAGCTCTTCTCTCTCAGAGATGCTGATAATATTATACAGCCATATGCCAGTTTGCAAAAGTAGCCCAGCCCTCAGCCTCGGTGAAGAAAAATGAGATAGTGTTCAGGAGAGGAGAATAAGGGAGGAAGAGAGAGAAGATCAATGAAAAAGTGTTCACAAAGTCAAGTTCTTCCAGCAGCAGGGCAGGGGAAAGACATAGTCATATAAATGAAGGAAGTGCGTCTGATTTTCCACAAGACAACAGAGATTGGTGAGTATTGTGATGAACAAGAAAACAAATGTCTATTCTGAACCCGGCACCACTACTGTTGCTATGGAGGAAGACAGATGGGTGTTATCAGATCTTTGTATGTTTTTCAGATGTCAGATTCCATATTCGTATGTAAAAATTCTCCTGATTTTTAAGCACTGGCAGCTAATAGAAAATAAGAATATAGTGAAGACCAGCAATGTGGAGTCAAAAAATTATATACCCTATAACTAAATTTAGCCAGTGGTTACCTGTTTGTGAACTGGCAGTCATTCCTCCAGATGTCGGGTCAGCAAACTAAGGTCCCTGGATTAAAGCTAGCCTGCTGCCTCTTTTTGTAATTACTGTTTTCTTGGAATACAGCCATTCTCATTCATTTGCCTATTGTCTACAGTGGGTTTTGCATTACAATAGCAAGTTTTGACAAAGACTGTCTGGCACACAAATCCTAAAATATTTACAATAGGCTCTTTACAGAAAGTTAGCTGACCCCTACTCTAAATATTCCTTTCCCAGTCACTGCTACCAGTGCCAGGAACTGTACTCTTATGATTACCATGCATTGATAAACACCTGGTCAAAGTTATAGCTTCCTCTTTGGAGGGATTACGCAAAGCACACACCTAGCCACTTAAGTTTCAAAGTGTTCCCACTTGGAAATTCTGGCCCAGACTGATGTCCAAACAAACCTGTGTGAGAAAGAGTCCGCGCTGATCCATTAGAAGGATACACGTAGAAGCCTGTTACCTTTATTTCTAAAGAATATTATTTGTCTAAATTAAACTAAATTAAGAAAATATTATGGGAAATGCAATGCTAAGTCTTAAAATTTTAAATATGTTGCTATTAAGTGTCTCTTCTTTGTAGTAAATAAGATCTACTTATTGGGAATAATGTTCCCAGTATAGCTATCTGAACTTGGTTCTCCATCAGATATATATTTTAGAAATTACAGGTTTTTTGTTTGTTTGTTTGTTTTTCCCTACAAGTAGACACTTGTTTACTTTCTTGGTCTGTGGAAGGCATGGAGTCCTTTGATAGTGTCATTCTCTTTTCTTATTTAATTTTTATTGATATATAACTGATAAGCTTAACAGCAAGCCTTTGAAGACTGGTCTTTATTTATAGGTCCTTGACCCACAAAATCAACAAGTTTGTAATAGTCACAAGCTATTGCTAATGAGTACTAGGAAGTAGCTTATTAGTAGCAGGAAGTAGAACAAGAGGGAAAACTCTGAGGAGGTTCCAGTCCAGTCTATGTTTGCCAAGGGACTGCAACCACTTTAACACAAAGTGCTATGAGTACATGAATAATTAGGAACTTCTATTAAGATAAACATTATTAGGCCAGTCACAATGGTTCACACCTGTAATCTGAGCATGCTGGGAGGCTGAGGAAGCTGGAGGATGGCTGAGGTCAGGAGTTTGAGACCAACCGGAGTAAGAGTGAGGCCTGTCTCTACTAAAAATAGAAAAATTAACTGGGTGTGGTGGTACATACCTGTAGTCCCAGCTACTTGGGAGGCTGAGGGAGGAGAATTGCTTGAGTCCAGAAATTTGAAATTTCTGTGAGCTAGGCTGACTCCATGCCATTCTAGCATGGACACAGAGCAAGATTCTGCCTCAAAATGGAAAAAGAAAAAAAAACACCAATAATAATACCTGTCATTTTTTATGCCCTTACCATACTCCAGGCACTTTTAAGTTCCTAACTGAATTATCTAATTTATTCCTTAAAAACAACCCTAGGAAGCAGGTACTATTATTATCATCATTTTACAAAAGAGGAACTTGGGAAGAAGGTGTTAAGTAATGCACATAACATTCTAAAGAAATGAGATGAGAGTTATTTGTCCCATGGTGTCTCTTCTATTACACATTTAAACACGATTTGACTACAAGGAAGCATAAATGAATAGAGATTATTCCTGCATCCAAAGTTCTCTCTTGTACTAATTTAGCCACCAGAGTTACTTTCATTCTTGCATTTTGCTAGAATATAATTAGGCATTTTACCTAAATAAAGGTTTATTAATAACGAAAGGGAATATCCAGGCAACTCAGGGGGGTCTCAACTGTCAAGTAATTCATGGCTTGGATGGGCACTGCATTTACACCTGGAAAACTCAAATGTAGCATGAAAGGCATTTAGGTATAGAGCTAGGAAATGCATTTCACCTACCTGTTTCTATATAAATGAACTTGGGGGCATGGGATTCCTGGGAATAATTTAGTTATCATAATTATCTTACTTACATGCTTTCCTACACATAAATAAGAGTCTCATAAAGGAAGGATGGAGGGTCCTTTCAGACCCATTTGACAGATAAGAAAACTAAAGGATACATGAATTGCTCGCTGTCTTGGGATAATTTGGATAAAAGCTAGCAAATGGAAGGTCTGGATTCCCCTCCCAATTAAGCATCCTATTTTTAGATGGGAAGGTTTCTAAACTATTAAAGATATTACACACAATCCCTGGATCAAAAAGTTAAGATACCAATTCAAGATTGTGAAATTTTATGTCAATAGGTTCATTTTGCTTAATAGTTATAGGCTCACTATCAATGTATAGTATAGTCTTAGGTCTGGTAGCATGATTCCTCCTGCTTGGTTTTTATTTCTGAGTAATG
>CAUYON010184094.1:0-12055 GCA_963573935.1 Arctocebus calabarensis | reverse complement strand
TGATTGGTGAAAAAGATGGTTCTTAAGGGGGTGCCTGTGACTCAAAGGAGTAGGGCGCTGGCCCCATATGCTGGAGGTAGCAGGTTCAAACCCAGCCCCAACCAGAAATGTCAAAAAAACAAACAAACGAAAAAACTGCTGAGAGTATACTTCCAATGGGTCAACTGGACAGTCTATGAATTATACCTTAATGTAACTATTTTTTTTTTACTTTCGTTTTTTTTTTTTTTTTTTTTGGCCAGGGCTGGCTTTGAACCCACCACCTCCGGCATATGGGCCAGCGCCCTAGCCTTTGAGCCACAGGCGCCTCCCTAATGTAACTATTTAACAAAAGAAAGAAATGTGAATTTGGGACTTCAAAGCTGCGTAGAGTTTAGAAAGTCAAGGAAGGGAAGAGGAATCCTGCAGGTGGAAGGGATGGCTGGCCGGAGGCTGGGGGGAGCTGAGCAAGGCTCCAGGGATGACCCTGGTGGGAGCAGGTCGACCCTGGCCATGCCGAGGTGAATGCTGAGATGCAGACAGGGGCTGGAGAACAGGACCTCTGCCATTGAGGCCGCCCTTGTATTCCTAGAGAGTGCCAGGATGCACTGGGAATGCTCTGTAGCCTCGGCAGAACACTATGAACAGGAAACACCAGGCACAGGCTGAGCACACTGGCTTGCAGGGAAACGCACTCCAGAGGCACACGCTATGGGAGGTTAGAGCGTAGAGTGCCTCACGCCCCCACTCACGCAGACTGCGCCCCGAAGGTCCTGACTTGTCATCCTTCCCACCGCTGAGCCAGGACCCACAAGAACCAAGTGCACCTGCCGTGCTCTAACTAGTAAGGAGTGAGGTGGAATAAAATGGCTTTGACAGTGTCACCACCAGTTTCACCATCACCGTCACCTCTTCTTGGACACCCCAAGAGGAGCATTTTCTGCCTCTCGGCACCTACCTCACCCCTCAGAACTGGAGCTTGGTTGGCTTTGGTGCCAGGTTTTCTGAGGGAGAGTCCTGGGTGAGGGAGGGGTCCAAAGGAGATGGGAAAGGCAGGAATTTGCTGGCAAAAAGATTAAAGAAAATGAAATCCATCCAGAAGATAAGTGGGAACGGAGAAGGACAGGAGTCCAGTGCACTGGCTGGGACGGAGGGATGGATAGTTTGAGGAATACTGGTGGGAAGAAGGGGGACTCTGGAGTAGCTAGTGCAAGTGTGATGCAAGAAAGTTGGGGAAAGGGATATTTCGCTAAGAATTTTAAATGCAATGCCTTCGTCAAAAGGCTTCATTAGATCAGAGATTGTGACTCACGTCTATAATCCCAGCATTCTGGGAGGCCATTGTGGGAAGATCCCTTGAGCTCAGGAGTTCTAGACCAGCCTGAGTAAGAGTAAGACCCTTGTCTCTACTAAAACTAGAAAAACTAGCTGGGCATTGTGGTTCCAGCTACTCAGGAGGCTGAGGCAGGAGGATTGCTCAAGCCCAGGAGTTTGAGGTTGCTGTGAGCTATGATGCCACAGCACTCTACTCAGGGTACAGAGTGAGACTCTAACTCAAAAAAAGGGGGGGCTTCATTAAATATTTAAATCCCATTTAAATTTTTTCATTTTTAATGAATAGACTTTACTGTTTAGGACAGTTTTAAGTTTATAGGAAGTTGAACAGACAGGACAGAGAGTTCCGGTGGATCCGCACCCCACGCGTCTCTATTAGTAACATCTGGCATTGGCATTCGATGTCTCACTGCCCTGAAACTCCTCTGTGCCCCACCTACACATACCTCCCTCCTGTGCTCAGTCTTTCCTTCAAAGTGATGTTTGCTCCAAAGGTCACAGGACCCCAGACTGAGCAGCGTCCCGCAGATACTGTCTTATCCCCGTGAGGCCATGGTCCCAGGCTCTCCGTCCCAGGCGCCCCGTTCCTCTGGCTGGGGTCTTGCCAGGCTAGCGCCACCTCCCCTCCCCCACCCCAGCACCAGGCCATACGTGAGAGGAACAGAGAATCTTTGTTTCTGGATCATGAAAGAAGACAGGTGGCCGGAAGACATGAGCCTGGGCCTGGTCATTCTGCCCTTGCTGCCCAAATCTGCTGTTTACAAGAGCAAAAAGCGTCTGGGAGGGCCGTCCCCAGAGCAGCACTGGGGTCAGCTGTCTCACGGGAGGCTCCCCTCAGCGTGTTAACCTGCACGTATGTTATGAAACATGTGGTCGCTTTGCTCTCTGCGATAGAGGAAGGGGGAGGCTTAGGGTACAAGGACGGGTTGGCCCTAACACCTGGGAAGACTTTGCTATATTCAGGCATCCACTGAGTGGTGGCAAGTTCCAGGCGAGGGGTGTGACAACCTCTAAAAGGCAACGAACATCAGGGCCAGCCTGAGTCCTGGGGTAGGGGAAACACAGCAAAGCCCTTCACACACGTGTCACCAAATAGTCCACCTTCCCAGGGCTGCTGAGTGTCACCACCCAGGGCTAGGTGCCCTGGTGGCCCTTGATCTCATGTGTGTGGAACTTCATGGGAGACAAATCAGAGTGGTGGCCTCGTGACTTTGGAGCTCAGATCTCTACCCTCTGCTGATTCCCCTTTGCTGGGGTGTCTTTTTTTTTTGAAGTTACAGTGCAGTGGTGTTATCAAACTGCAACTCAAACTCCTGGGCTCAAATAATCCTTCTGCCTCAGCGCCCTGAGTAGCTGGGACTACATGCACCCACCACCACACCTGGCTAGTTTTAGTAGAGATGAGGTCTCCCTCTTGCTCAGGCTGGTCTCAAACTCCTGAGTTAAAGGTGATCCACTCGCTTCAGCCTCCCAGAGTGCTAGGATTACAGGAGTGAGCCATCTGGCTTGGCCTCCCTGGGGAGTCTGGACAGGTGTGAAACTTGTGACCCCTCCCTCCTGAGAGGTAATTCCACGGGCCTTGCACACACCTTTGTATGGGCAGCTGATGGGAGGAGACGGGGGTCTCTGACCCACTCCTAAGATAGAGCATCTTGGATCTGCCTGCCTGGCTGGATATAGCCAGCCAGTTTTGATTCAGATATAACACGGTACAGAGAAGTGAACAAATAAGAAGAGCTTGGCTCGGCGCCTGTGGCTCAATGGGCTAAGGCGCCAGGCACGTACACCTGAGCTGGCGGGTTCGAATCCAGCCCGGCCTGCCAAACAACAATGACGGCTGCAACCAAAAAATGGCCAGGCGTTGTGGCGGGCGCCTGTAGTCCCAGCTACTTGGGAGGCGGAGGCAGGGGACTCGCTTGAGGTTGCTGTGAGCTATGATGGCACAGCACTCTATCCAGGGTGACAGCTTGAGGCTCTGTCTCAAAAAAAAAAAAAAAAAATGAGCTCAAGATGTAAATGTTGAATTCACAAACGTAAATGTTACAAATGTAATGTAAATGTTACACCTAAAACTATAAAACCTCTTGAAGAAAACATAAGAAAATCCTATGCGACCTTGGGTTAAGCAAAAATTTCTAAGATATAACACAGGTAAAAGAAAAAAATGGTAAATGAGACCTTATCAGAATTAAGAACTTCTGTTTTTTTAAAGTCATTATTCAGAGAATAAAAAGACAAGTCAGTCATAGATTGGGAGAAAACTTCTGCATAGTTTATATCTGAAAAAGGATTTGTATTCAGAATAGATAAGAGCTCTCAAAACAAAAAAAGCAGTTTCTTTGTTTTTTTTTAGAAAGAAGCAGAAAGTGAAAAAAAAAAAACCTACAAATATAGGAGAAAAAATTATATGCCCATAAGAGTCTGGTGTCCAGGATATAAAAAGAACTCCCATAACTCAAGAATAAAATTACTAATATGATTAAAATAGTGAAGTATTTGACTAGACATTTCTCCAAGGAAGATATACAAATGGTCCATAAGTGTGTGAAAAAATGGTCTCCACATCATTAGTCATTAGGGAAATTAAGGACATAATGAAACTCCACTACACACTACTTGAAAATTAAAAAGATTGGGCGGCACCTGTGGCTCATCAAATAGGGCGCCGGCCCCATATACTGAAGGTGGCGGGTTCAAATCCAGCCTCGGCTGAACTGCAAAACAGAAAAAAATAGCCAGGCGTTGTGGCAGGTGCCTGTAGTCCCACCTACTCAGGAGGCTGAGGCAAGAGAATCACCTAAGCCCAGGAGGTGGAGGTTGCTGTGAACTGTGTGATGTCATGGCACCCTACCAAAGTTATAAAGTGAGACTCTGTCTCTAAAAAAAGAAAAAGAAAATTAAAAAGATTGACTATACCCAGTTTTAAGCAGCTGGAATTCTTTTTTTTTGAGACAGAGCCTCAAGCTGTCACTCTGGATAGAGTGCGGTGGCATCACAGCTCACAGCAACCTCCAATTCCTGGGCTCAAGCAAGTCTCTTTCAAGCGAGTCTCTTGCCTCTGCCTCCCAAGTAGCTGGAACTATAGGCGCCTGCCACAACGCCCCGCCATTTTTTGGTTGCAGCCGTCATTGTTATTTGGCGGGCCTGGGCTGGATTCGAACCCGCCAGCTCAGGTGTACATTAGCCCATTGAGCCACAGGTGCCAAGCAATGCCAGGCGCCAAGCAGCTGGAATTCTTGTACATTGCTAATGGGGATGTAAAATGGTCCAACCACTTGGGAAAGAAGTGTGGCAGTTTCTTTTCTTTCCTTTTTTAGAGACAGAGTCTTACTTTGTCCCCCTTTGTAGAGTGCTGTGGCATCACAGCTCACAGCTACCTCCAACTCTTGGGCTTAGGTGATTCTCTTGCCTCAGCCTCCTGAGTAGCTGGGACTACAGGCACCTGCCACAACGCCCAGCTATTTTGTTGTTGTTGCAGTTTGGCCAGAGCTGGTGCCCTACTCACTGGGCCACAGGCGCCACCCAGTGGCTATTTTTTTATGCAGAAACCCACAAACATGGTGGCACCTGTGGCTCAAAGGAGTGGGCCGCAGGCCCCATATGCTGGAGGTGGTGGGTTCAAACCCAGCCCCAGCTAAAAACTGCAAAAAAAGAAAAATATATACATTTATTTATAAATGTATTTGTCTTAATACAGCAAAATGTAAATGAAAATTGAGAATGCCCTGCTATTTTTTTGTTGCAGTTTGGCCAGGGCATGTACAACCCCGCCACCCTCGGTACATGGGTCCGGCACCCTACTCATTGAGCCACAGGTGCCACACAGTGTGGCAGTTTGTTAACACCTCTTCTGATCCATTCCACTACTAGACATTTGCTCAAGAGAAATTAAAGCATCGTCCATATGGACACAAATGTTCAGATATTTTAATTGTAATAGTCAAAAAGTGAAAACAACACACATGTCCATCCACAGCTGAATGGATAAATGAATTGTGGTACACAGGCGATGGATATACTGCTGAGCAGCAAGAGCAAAGTATTGATACACACTGTAACACAGATGAATCTCAAACATATGGAGTGAAAAAAGCCAGACTGACCAGCCCGAGCAAGAGCGAGACCCCGTCTCTAAAAATAGCTGGGCACTGTAGAGGGCACCTGTAGTCTCAGCTACTTGGGAGGCTGAGGTGAGAGGATTGCTTAAGCCCTGAGTTTGAAGTTGCTATCAGCTATGATGCCACGGCACTCTACTGAGATTGACAAAATAAGACTCTGTCTAAAAAAAAGCAGGTGGTGTCTGTGGCTCAAAAGAGTAGGTGGTGTCTGTGGCTCAAAAGAGCCAGCCCCATATACCGGAGGTAGTGGGTTCAAACCTGGCCCCGGGCAAGAAAAACTGCAAAAAAATAAAAGGAGTAGGGTGCTGACCCCATATACCAAGGGCTGCGGGTTCAAACCCGGCCCCAGCCAAACTGCATCAACAATTAGCCGGGCGCTGTGGCGGGCACCTGTAGTCCCAGCTACTTGGGAGGCTGAGGCAAGAGAATCGCTTAAGCCCAAGAGTTGGAGGTTGCTGTGAGCTGTGACTCCACAGCACTCTACCGAGGGCGATAGAGTGAGACTCTGTCTCCACAAAAAAGAAACAAAAAAAAGGGCAGCGCCTGTGGCTCAACGAGTAGGGCGCAGACCCCATATAAAGAGGACTGTGGGTTCAAACCCGGCCCCGGCCAAACTGCATCAAAAATTAGCTGGACGCTGTGGCAGGCGCCTGTAGTCCCAGCTACTAGGGAGGCTGAGGCAAGAGAATCGCTTAAGCCCAAGAGCTGGAGGTTGCTGTGAGCTGTGATGTCACAGCACTCTACCGAGGACGATAGAGTGAGACTCTGTCTCCACAATAAATAAATAAATAAATAAAAATAAAATAAAATAAGAAAGGCAGGCAGGCAGGAAGACAACAAGAATGTACATTGTACAATTTCATTTAAGTAAAATTCCAGGAAATACAAACAAATCTATAGAGTTAGTCGGTGGGAGATTAGTGGGACAAGGGATGAGAGAGGAACAAGGAATGGGGGAGAGAGGGGTTCTGGGAGAGAGACTGTTGTTTTCCTGATTGTGGTTATAGTTTCATTTTTTTTTTTTAAGACAGAGTCTCATTATGTCGCCCTCTGTAGAGTAATGTGGCGTCACAGCTCACAGCAACCTCAAAGTTTTGGGCTTAAGCAATTCTCTTGCCTCAGCCTCACAAATAACTGGGACAACAGGTGCCCTCCACAATGCCCAGCCATTTTTTTGTTGCAGTTGTCATTATTGTTTAGCTGGCCAGAGCTGGGTTCAAACCCTCCAGCCTTGGTGTATGTGACTGGCGCTGGTTGCTATGGGTGCCAAGCTGCCTTTTTCTTTTTTAACCCAGAGACAGAGTCTCACTTTATTTTCGAAGCTAGAGTGCAGTAGTATCAGTTTGGCTCACAGCAGCCTCAAACTCTTGATTCAAAGGATCCTCCTGCCTCTGCTTCCTAAGTAGCTGGGACTACAGGCATCCCTCGGCTAATTTTTCAATTTTTAGTAGAGATGAGGTCTCACTCTTGCTCAGGCTGGTCTTGAAATCCTGAGCTCAAGCCATGCTCCCACCTTGGCCTCCCAGAGTGCTCCCCCTATGGGTAGGTCATTCTAGTCCCTTCTGCCCAGATCTGAGGGGTTACCTGGCAGCTCTCAGGGGGCTGCCCCTTTGCAGTTCCTGGGTTCCATGGTTTCACCTGCTGGTCCTCAGTCTCTTTCCCCAAGCCTGGCTGCTGCAGCCCCTCTGGTACAGCAGGAACCCTGGAAGGTAGGAACTCCAGCTCACTCTCTGGCTTAAATTGCTTGCAGCCCCTGGGCCCTTCCTGGAGAGCCCAAGATGACGGCTTCTTCCTGGGGAAAAGTGACAAGGGACACCCCACCTCCCACACTGGGGCATTGTTTTACCTTTTTTTTTTTTTTTTTGTAGAGACAGAGTCTCACTTTATTGCCCTTGGTAGAGTGCCCTGGCGTCACAAAGCTCACAGCAACCTCCACTTCCTGGGCTTAGGCTATTCCCTTGCCTCAGCCTCCCGAGTAGCTGGGACTACAGGCGCCTGCCAAAATGCCCGGCTATTTTTCTGTTTTGCAATTCGGCCGAGGCTGGATTTGAACCTGCCACCTTCGGTATATGGGGCCGGAGCCCTACTCAATGAGCCACAGGTACCGCCCTTTTTTTTTTTTTAAGAGACAGAGTCTTGCTTTATTGCCCTCAGTAGAGTGATGTAGCGTCATAGCTCACAGCAACCTCCAACTCCTGGACTTAGGTGATTCTCTTGCCTCGGCCACCCAAGTAGTTGGGACTACAGGCATCCCTCACAATGCCCGGCTATTTTTTTTGTTGCAGTTTGGTTGCGGCTGGGTTCAAACCCGCCACTCTTGGTATATGGGTGGCACCCTACCCACTGAGCCACAGGTAGACATTCTGTTTTACATTCTTATACGGTTAGACACACCATAGGTGCATACTTAATGCCCAGGGCAACAGATGAAGGACTCATAAGAATTCCCCAAACCACAGACACTTTGCAGTGAACATTTAGGGGGTTAGGACTTAAGTTTTTTAGTATTATTTGTTGTTTTTCACAAAACAAAAAACAGAAAAGTCAGAACTGGGCTGCAGAGAGGTTGAGAGACTTTGAACCCAGGGGTAAAACTAAAGATAACAGCTCAAAATTTGACTCTGTATTTCTCTGAACTCACGTTAATATTCTGCATTATTTCCCCCAGGCTTCTTCCTTTGGCTAGGACCGGGTTTGGACCCACCACCTTCAGTATATGGGGCTGGTGCCCTACTCCTTGAGCTACAGGCACCACTCATACATACAGAGTTTTAATGGAGATTTATTTAATAGCCATCTTCAAATAATTGCATTATTTATTTTACCATTATTATTTTTTTGAGACAGACTGTCACTCCATAGCCCTGGGTAGAGTGCCATGGGGTCATACCTCACAACAACCTCAAACTCGTGGGCTTAAACTATCTTCTTTGCCTCAGCCTCCCAAGTAATGGGGACTACAGGCATCTATCACAACGCCTGGCTATTTTTGTTGTTGTTGTTGTTGTTGCAGTTGTCATTGTTGTTTTAGCTGGCCCGGCTGGGTTAGAACCTGCAGCCTTGGTGTATGTGGCCGGCATCCTTACCCACTGAGCTACGGATGCCATCTGCATAATTTTAAATAGTTCTAATCACATTGCATAAACAATTTTGTGATCTACTTTTTTTTCAATTAACCAGTAGCCTAAATTTTTCCCATGCAAAAATCCCTTCAGAAACATACTTTTTTTTTAAAATTGCAACCAGTAGCCTAAATTTTTCCCATGCAAAAATCCCTTCAGAAACACACTTTTTTTTTTTTTTAAAAGCTGTTGTGTAGAATGCTCTGGTGTCACAGCTCACAGCAACCTCAAACTCTTGGGCTTAAGTGTTTCTCTTGCCTTAGCCTCCAAAGTAGCAGGGACTACAGGCACCTGCCACAATGCTCAGCTATTTTTTTATTTGCTTGTCATTGTTGTTTTAGCTAGTCTGGGCAGGGTTCAAACCCGTCAGCCTTGGTGTATGTGGCTGGCGCCCTACCACTGAGCTACAGGTGCTGCCAGAAACACACTCTTATTTATTTATTTATTTTGGTAGAGACAGAGTCTCACTTTCTCACCCTCGGTAGAGTGCTGTAGTATCACAGCTCACAGCAATCTCCAACTCCTGGGCTTAGGCGATTCTCTTGCCTCAGCCTCCCAAGTACCTGGGACTATAATAGGCGCCTGCCACAATGCCTAGCTATTTTTTTTTTTTTTTTTTTTGGTAGAGACAGAGTCTCACTTTATCTCCCTCGGTAGAGTGCCATGGCATCTACACAGCTCACAGTACCTCCAACTCCTGGACTTAGGTGATTCTCTTGTTTCAGCCTCCCCAGTAGCTGGGACTATAGGCGCCCACCACAACGCCCGGCTATTTTTTTGTTTTGCAGTTCGGCCGAGGCCAGGCTTGAACCTGCCACCTTCAGTATTTGGGGCTGGTGCCTCACTCACTGAGCCATAGGCGCCGCCCGCAGCTATTTTTTTGTTGCAGTTTGGCCGGAGCCGGGTTTGAACCCACCAGTCTCGGTATATGGGGCTGGCGCCCTACTCACTGAGCCACAGGCGCCACCCTTAGTTTTTTTTTTTGTTTTTGAGACACAGTCTCACTCTGTCACCCTGGGTAGAGTGGGGTGGTGTCATAGCTCACAACAACCTCAAATTCTTGGGCTCAAGTGATCCTCTTGCCTCAGCCTCCAGACTACAGGTACCGGACACAACGGCCAGGTAGTTTTTCTATTTTTAATAGATATGGGGTCTCATTTTTGCTCAGGCTGGTCTCGAACTCCTGAGCTCAAGCAATCCACCTGCCTCAGCCTCCCAGAGTGCTAGTATTACAGACATGAGCCACAGCACCCAGCTGGGACCTTCTCTTCTTAGAAAGAATACATTCTTGTCCGGGTGCAGTGGCTCATGCCAGTAATCCCAGCACTTGGGAGGAAGAGGTGGGTGGATTGCCTGAATTCACAGGTTTAAGACCAGTCCGAGGTAGAGCAAGACCCCATCTCTAAAAAAGAGCCTGGCATTGTGGTGGATGCCCATAGTCCAGCTACTTGGGAGGCTGAGGCAAGAGGATCACTTGAGCCCAAGATTTTGATGTTGCTGTGAGCTAAGACGCCATGGCACTCTACTAAGGGTGACAAAGTGAGACTCCGTCTCAAGAAAAAAAAAAAGAAAAGAAGAATACATTCTTGTTGTAGAATAGATTAAATATATATACAAAATTTAGAAAACAATAACAATAATATCATGCACATCTTTGTATGTTTCTGTGTCTCTCAGCCTCTTTCTTCATTCTTCTATTAATTAGTTGAATCAATATTTGTTGAGTATCTACTGTATGCCAGGCACAGTACTAGGCATGAGGGACTTGTGGCCAAATAGGACATATTAATGTGCCTTGAACAAGACACCCTAGAGTGGCTTGGTTCCCGTAGCACAGTGGTTACAGTGCCAGCCACATACACTGAGGTTGGAGAGTTGGAACCCAGTCCAGGACTACTAAACAACAATGACAACTGCAACAAAAAATAGCCGGGTGTTGTGGCAGGCACCTGTAGTCCCAGCTACTTGGGAGGCGGAGCCAAGAGAATCACCTAAGCCAGGAGTTGGAGGTTGCTATGAGCTGCGATGCCTGGCACTCTACTGAGGGAGACAAAGTAAAACCGTGTCTCAAGAAAACAAAAAAAAAAAAGAGAGGCTTAGTGGGGGAGCTCCAATGAAAGGTTAACACGAGTAATGGTTTAATGCATCTACTGCTATGGAAGAGCCCGACAGGGCGCTGTGGCCAGGATCTGCCTTAGTCTGGGAGTTCTAGATTCTCTCTCCCCTTCAGGTGAGTTCCAGGGGGATTCTCTCCTGGACCTATTCCCTGAGAAGCCCCCCCTTCCTCTTGTTGGAGGCCTCTGCTCCTGGGTCCTGAGGGCTGGGGGCCCCTCCTCGGATGCTTCTCTGAGTTCACGCCCCTTCTCTGGCCTTCCTGGAGCTGATAAGGGCTGTTTTTCACTGCCCACTTCTGCGGCATCTGGAAACACAACCTGGACAGAGATGCCCATGGCACTGGCTCAAGGCTTGTTTTGAGTATCAAAGAGGGGTTCCCCTCCATCCCCTCAGGCATCCTCCTGGTCTCAGGGATAGGGAGATCGTGTACCTAAGTTGGGGAAGCATTGGAGACAAGTGGGGGGGGGGAGCTGAGAGGCACAGAGAGGGAGGCTGGAACTCAAGGCCAGGCCTAGGCCAGAGGCTATGGCACAGCACTAAAGGCTCTGCCACAGACCTAGAGTTCAAATTAGTGCCTGAGACAAGGGGATAGTCCCAAGGACAGCTTGAGAAAGCACGAAGGGGACTCCAGGACCCCCACAGTGTCTCCAAGAGGCTTTCTCCAATTCTGCTACTTTAAAACTCAGGCTCTGAAAGTGGTATTTTTTTTTTTTTGAGACAGTGTCTCACTTTGTCATCCTCAGTAGAGTGCTGTGGCGTCATAGCTCACAGCAACTTCAAACTCTTGGGCTCAAGGGGATCCTTGCCTCAGACTCCCACATAGCTGGGACTAGAGGCACCCGCCATAGCACATGGCTAATTTTTCAATTTTTTTTCGTAGAGACAGGGTCTTACTCTTGCTCAGGTTGGCTCAAGCGATTCTCCTGCCTCAGCCTCCCAGAGTGCTAGGATTACAGGCATGAGCCACCATGCCTGGCCTGGAAGTAGGTTTTGATCACTATCTTGGTCCATTACTCTCTAGGTCTGGAGGGAGCTAGACACAGCTTCAAGCCTAACCAGAGGCAGCAACCTCCAAACAGCCTGGCTTCATTAATTTACTGATAGTAATGATTATAGTAGATAATTCTAATGTAAGCTAACACTGATGGGCACCTACTATGAGGCAGGGCCTGTGTCAGATGCCTTCCAGGGATTTAACTCAGATAGTTCCCACCACGAAACAAAAGAGGCTCAAAAGGGTGCAGTGTAGCCGGGCGCTGTGGCGGGCGCCTGTAGTCCCAGCTACTCGGGAGGCTGAGGCAAGAGAATCGCTTAAGCCCAAGAGCTGGAGGTTGCTGTGAGCAGTGTGACGCCACGGCACTCTACCCAGGGCGATAAAGTGAGACT